>LTAE01011227.1:0-15578 GCA_001647135.1 Pontederia paniculata
TTTTATGTTGGACCAGTTTAGTATTTTATCTCAATAAACTAAACTTATTTTTATTATGTTTAGTCTTCCGCTGATGTGGCTTGGTTCTTGACTGAAAAGTCAATAGTCAAGTCAATGTTATATGATGTGTAATGTCGCCCAAAAAGTTTTAAATTTGAGGGCGTTACAGTAAGGGTGGCCATTATGCATGGGAAGATCATCACCATCTAATGGTGCCTGGAAAGACACTAATGGTGGTGAAGTTATTTGCTTTAGTAGTTATGACAACTTTCAAACGTCTATAGATACCTCGATAATTCCGTGTATCTAATATCACTATGTTAGCAATCAGTTCAATTACAAGCTCAAAATAGTTATATAATTGATTAAACTATGGAATTGTTTATTTTCTATTTTTTCATCTTTTTTTGTTCTTGGCGTTATTACCTAGGTGTTGATGATCGAAAAATATATACCTAAGTAGATTGATTCAACCTCCAAAAAGCTTACCCCGAGCTTCATTTTTGCAAATATTTTCTGCTTATTTATTTTCATTTTTTGCACTCTGAATATTCAACATCATTACATTTGAATTTTTAATTTTTGAACTAATTTAAGGAGATTTTAACCGATTTTTATGATTTTAGCTATTTTAATATTTGAAATTTTAAAATCCTTTCTATTTTTGTGATTGCAGTCGAGGAGCCGAGGTAACTTCCATAATTGACACTCGAATTTTGCGAAGTTGACCCCTCACCTGGCCGAGATTTTGGGGATTTTGGATTTCTCGAGTTCTTCTCACCTCAAGACGACAAGGAGGGGAGAAAAGGAGAAGGAGGACGACGTAACCAAGGTGGGACAATGGACGTCAGAGTTCTATTGTTTTGTACTTAGTTTATTTTTCGGCGAACTATGTTGGCATAACTATTTTCTGACTTTGTAATTGTTAGTCTCAGGATGTCTGACTAGACTTTTATCGCCGAAATTCTGGGGGAACCTCTGTTCTATCCATTCTGTTTTGAAATGTTTTGAGTTTCATCTTCTATATCGCCTACTTGAATCTCGCATGATAATTGATTGAAAGTTTGTGTTGTATTTTTTTGTTGATTCGTTTGATTCTTCCCAAGTGCACACTGTCCGCAAGGACCTTATAATGTGGCCACCTTCACATAAGGAGTCGAGAGGGTAGTGATGAAGTTTGGGGGAACCTTAGTCCAGGTTATGTCTTCTGAGTTAGGGGATAGGTGAGAGTTTGCCCCTACCTCTAGAGCTTGACCCGAAGCGAGCAACAACCATCTTGAATTTAACGTATATATTTAGATAAAGAGGAGAACCGAGTGACTTTGACCTCAAGAGAGACTTGATAGGTAACTTGGCGAACAATTATCTTAGTCGGCCCCACGAGCATATGCCACGAGAGTGGGGGCTTGCTGATCAGGTTACCACTGCGAGAGCAGGGCGATGCTCCGACCTGAGAAAACTCTCTAGCTGAACCTTTAGGTACCCCTCTGGAACTTGGGTGTCAAGATTTATAATCTTTTATCGAGATTTAAATGGTGAGCTCTCCTCCTAGAGAGAGAGTGTGACTATGATCAGATTATATTTCGTCAAGCCTTGAGCCTCCACCACGAGAGCGGGAAGGTGAAAGATAGAACAATCAACGCGAGAGCGGGGTTGCCTTGACCGGTGGTGTAAAAGCCTAGGCGGTTTTTTATATTTTCATATCAAAGAGCGGATGGATTGGATTCAGAGGCGAACCCAAGGTTCTGGTGACCTCTTATCATTGGAATTATCTTTCTTTTAATTTCTGCAATTTCTATTTTGAAAATCCAAAAACTTATTTCTGTTCTCAATTGATTACCCATCAACTATTCTAGTTGGGCTTGGACCTCTAGCCCCAATCGCGATAACTTGTTTGAGGAAAAGTGAAAATAGAGGCGTGAAAACGAAGTTTCCCTGTGGATCGATACCTGAAGTACTCGACGATTGCCATATACTTGCGGTGATAGAAGTGTGCTAGGTTTACAAATATTAAAATTTGAAGTGAAGACAATCCTTTACAAGAAGCTTGACCCTCGCTTTATGCTCTAACCTTTGGTCATTCTCTATCGTACCCCACATTTTGCATCAAATTTTTGGCGCCGTTGCTGGGGACTCCTTTGATTTTTCGCGCCGTTAACCCTGTTGTTCTGATTTAAGTCTTATTTCAATTGTTTATATTACACACCTTGTTTATAATTTTCTGATTTCTTTGTTTTTCTTTTATTTTATTTTGATCTTTGATTTGCTGCCTAACCTTAACCTCTACTTGAGAGGTGCATGCTAAGAGCCAACCCTGAAGAAGAAGGAATTCTTGAGTTCGACCCTGAGATCAAAGGAAATTTTAGGATAAGAAGACGAAAGCAAAGACTCCAGCCGATGATGCCACTTTTTCCGGAGTCATCGAATCGGAAGGCGCTGCTGTTCTAGAACCGTTAGATTCTATATCCTGGAAGTACCAAAGGTGCGCTCCGCCCGGTTACTCTTAATAAAGCTCCAAGCCCGAGCTTAAAGAACAACACCGAGATGGCCCAACCTGATCCAAATGTGGGTCAACCTAATCGAATTGGGGGCCAAGCTAATCAAGTTGACCCACACATTGCGGTCAACCCTGATGCAGCTCGAGCGCTTGTAGAATTCTGCAGACCTACAGCTGTATGTCTAAACTCCGGATAACAATATCAAAGGTGAACGCCAACAAGTTCCAGTTGAACCCAACCATATTGGGTTACCTGGGTTGGAACCAGTTCGGCGGGCATGCCCATGAGATCTTAACCAACACTTAATCAACTTCACCGAGATCTATGACACCTTCAAATGCGATGGACTCACCGATGACGCGGTCATACTTCGCCTATTCCCATTTTCTCTTCGGGATAGAGCCAAGGACTAGCTGCGCTCATTGGAGGAGGATGCAATAAGCACGTGGGATGAGCTCATCTCAGCCTTTATGACTAAATTCTACCCCCAGGAAAGATCGTGCAAATGAGAAATCAAATTACCTCATTCATCCAATGGTATAACAAGTCTCTCTATGAAGCCTAGGAGAAATTCAAAAATCTAATGAAGCAATGCCCTCACCATGGATTCCATAAATGGATGACAGTCCAGACCTTCTACGGCGGGCTTATTTCCGAGAGTAAGTCCACCCTCGACTCAGCAGCTAGGGACATATTTATGTTCCAAAATACAGATGAAGCCAATCAGTTTATTGAAAGGGTCACCAAAACCCACCGAGAATGTCCTTAAGACCGAGTTAATAGAAAGAGACCCAAAGAACAAAGTGCTGCCGCCAACCCCGCCAAGATAGATCAACTCTTTTCTCAAATAGAATGCCTCGTCAACCTCTTTCGGAAAACTCTAGAGAAGAAGGTCAACCCCACCTCCTCAAGCTTCAAGATCTTTGCAGCAGAAGCAACTCCGAACTAGTCTACTCCAACTTTTGTTTGGTGTGGGCGATGCTGGATGATTGAACATGTAGCCGCCCAATGTCAAACCATCAACTAGAATGTCCAAGATCCCCAAGACAAACAGGTGAACACCGCGGCACCATATAGCCAAATATCCAGCCGTAGGACAATACCAAAATCAAGGTCCACCTTGAGTCAGATCCCACCCCAAACTGTCATATAAGAGTCAAAATTATCAAAGGCCTCCAGCTCAAAACTTCAAACCGAATCAATATCAACCTCAGAACAACCAGCAACGACAGGCCTTACCTGCACCCCCTTCCTATATAGCTTTACCCCCACCTCAAGTAAAGTCAAGCCTTAAAACAATGATGGAAGATTTCCTCAAGCAACAAGATGAAGCAATGAGGCAACAAAGCAATGAAACAACAAAATGAAGCCTTGAGGCAAATGTGCAACAAGATTGACAGACTTGCTGCCCATAACAAGATTCTAGAAAATCAAATTGAGCAGCAAGCAAGTTCAGCCACCAGACCATCTGGGACGTTCTCGTGGTAACCTGAGATAAATCCTCGAGAATAGTGTCAAGTTGTGTCTCTCATATGCGGGAAGCAGTTAGAAGAATCTCCAAAGCTGCACGCTCCACCTAAAATCATTGAACCAAGCCCGCAAGACATTGAGTCAAGTGACCAGCTAGAAGCAATTACCAACGAGAATTCTCAGCCAAAACAAGTTCTTAAAGATAACTCAGAGCTTAGCTCCAAATCAGCTGAACCTGAACCTCCACAAGACAACCCAAAAGCAAGCCCCCTACCTCAAAAGCTCCAGTCGACCTGAGATTTGTGTCTTTTCCTGAAGACTAATAAAACTCCAAAGCGACCAACAGTTTGCTAGGTTCATGGATGTACTGAAGAAACTAGACATCAACATCTCATTTGTCGAGGCCATCCAACAAATGCCTTCCTACTCCAAATTCCTAAAAGACATCCCATAAAAGAAAAGGAAGATAGACCTCCACGGGATGGTGGCCCTAACCGAAGGAGCAAGCGCGGTCATTCAAAACAAGCTTCCCTCGAAGCTGAAAGATCTAGGTAGTTTCTCGATTCCATGTGAAATCGAGAATTTTTGGGTCAGCGGAGCTCTATGCAACCTGGGAGCCAACATCAACCTAATTCCTTTATCTCTATGCAGGAATTGGACGCAGAAGATTTAAAACCCACAAATATGACGCTGCAGCTTGCTGATAGATCTGTAAAGTACCCTGAAGGCATCCTAGAGGACATACCTATCAAGGCCCGAAAGTTTTACATCTCAGTTGACTTTGTGATCCTCAACATGGAAGAATACGTCAACATATCACTGATCCTAGGACGATCCTTCTTGACTACAGTTGGAGCCATCATCAATGTAAAGAACGAGACCCTATCTTTTCAGGTAGGGGAAGAAAAGATAGAATTAACTTGATGCAAGATATGCAATATCCCTCCTATGACACGATTAATGAGGTCTCAAGATGAAATAATCCAAGAGGTTTCAACAGTGATCCTCACAGATGACCCACTCCAAAGAAGCTTGACCCTACCTTGAAGAACTGCTTGATAATCTTTACTCGAGCCTACTCACAAGGCTCCTCGAACCAGATGACGAAGATCAAATCCACCTAACAACAATATACCAGGTAGAAACACTCAACCATGGAGAATAGCTCAACTTCTCAAGTTCGGAAAAACCCCCTCAGAATGATGATGGTGACGTGCACTGGCGATGCTCATGACAGACTACAGTTGCACATGGTGTCTTCTGGTCTTAGTTTTATGATGTCTTAGGTTTCCATTGAGTTGTACCTTCAAACTCATTTATCTGGAGTTTTATCATTATTATTATGTCATGTCAGATTGCTCAGGCTTTTATGTTGGACCAGTTTAGTATTTTTATCTCAATAAAATAGACTTATTTTTATTATATTTAGTCTTCCGCTGATGTGGCTTGGTTCTTGACTGAAAAGTCAATAGTCAAGTCAATGTTATATGATGTGTAATGTCGCCCAAAAAGTTTTAAATTTTGGGACGTTACAAAAATTCTCGTGATTCTATTTTTCGTGAAGGGGGAGATCATAAATTAATGTTTTGTTTGGGAATTAACTAATGGAGGAGTAATATAAAATGGTGAACTATAATTTGGGATGATAGAGAAATAATTAATTTGAAAAAAATTATAATGACATTCAATAGATTTAAAATATTATAACAAAAATTAGATCGAGGAAAAATAAATATTAATAAATAGAAATTAAATAAATATAATTATAAAATAAGATAGAAAAAAGTTAAATCAATTAATGAACTCAAGTCAAATATTTTTCTATCATAAATCAAAATAATATAAGGAAGAATATCATTTTAAATGAACTATGACATAACTTTGTAAAGTTATTTTAAGAGATAATTTTGTCTAAAAAGTTTCATTTCCCCTAATTCCACTAATTTGGTCGAATGAAATATTTGAAATTTGGAGCTATGAGTTATCCCTCCAAATCTCTTATGATCCCTAGAATTTGTTTAGCATATTTCATCCATCTATCTTTCACTTAATTTCTCCTAATACCACAATCCAAATAAGGCCTAACGTTTTGTTTCAATGTTTAATGATAAAGGAAGGATGATAGATAAGTTGAAGATGATTAAAATAATTAAAAAAATATATTAAAAATGTTATCTTACTTTATATTTCGATAAAAAATAATGGTATAAGATAAAAATTTGAAAGGACGATAGGAGAATATAGTTTTATTTAAAAAAAAATTGCCCTTTTGAATTTGAGAACGGGTACTTATATATAAATAAATTATAAGTTACATATTTTATATGCTATCTATAAAAGCTGAAGACTCTTGTTTGTGTGAATTAAGAAAGAAAAATAATTTAAAATAATAAGTGAATTGAAGGATAAATTTAGAAGAAAAAAATTAATTTATCCCATTTCACCAAATCGGTGAAATGAAAATATGATGGTTATAATAATTGTCATAATTTTTTATAATTTTTATATCATCAAAAAATAATATAATCAAATTTAAATTATAATAATTCATTAATAACACATCCATCAATAATCTTCCACCTCCATTCTTTACATGTCATCCAAAGAAAGCTTAAAGGATGTGATAGAAAAAAAAGATATGCATTGAATAACGTCTAACATCCTTTTTTAATTCATTATCCCTCAGCTATCAAACAAAAGCACAATCAACTACGGTTGCGTGTGAGAAAATCTAAAATTTTAAAAGAAACTAAGTAACTAACCTTTCCTGCACAAAAATATTTGCTTGTTCCATTCCATTGATGACACCTTCGACGGCATTGACAACATGATATCTCATTAACCCATGTAATCAAGTCTGTCAGAGCATGTCTTATCTATCATTCTTGACCATTTTTTATCCAATCCACATTTGATTGTGTAAGGATTCAATACAAAGAGAATGAAAGTTAGTCTCAAATGAATAAAACATGAAGGTGGTCATGAACTTATAAATGACTACATTCATTAGGACGTATTTTAAATTCGTATGGGCCAGGGCTCAAACCGTACAATTCTTGAATGAATCGGGCGTATTACAGAAGGTATCAGAGCTAATCTCGCATACTCACTTGAATCATGTGGGACAAGATGACTCAACGAGGACGTTGAGTCCGAAGAGGGGAAAATGTAATGACTCAAGACATAGAATGAAAATTAGTCCCACATTAACAAAATTCGAAGGTGGTCATGAACTTATAAGTGACTATCTTTTTTATTTTAGATTCGTGCAGGCCAGAGCTCAAAGTGAGCAATTTCCTGAATGAATCAACAAATGAGAAGCAAGATGGTCCCTATGGTCAAAGTCACCTAGACACATCACCGGGGAGATGAAGCTACATGAGAAATAGAGGAAGAAATGCAAAAGAAATTTCCACACCTTTCCGGTAAGACCCTAACCTCTTTCTAAATTCGAAGACGAATTTATTTTTGATGTAACATCCTGATACGCCAACATAAAAAAGTAAGTAATGAAACGGATCGTGACCTTCATTTTCTCTCTCATGATGGATGACTACAAATTAATCAGAGTTTAAATAAAAGATAAAGTTTAATTCGGTTAAAACTCCAATTAACCCTAGAAGACCCTTTATATACCCCTATGATGTGGAAAGAAATTCCTAAGCCTTCATATTTTTTCCAAGCCATCAAGATATCTCTCTTTCTCCCCTCTCCCTTCTCTCTTTTCTCTCCCCTTAATGCCCTAAGGTAAGACAAAATCTTTTTTGTCTTTTATATTATTCTCTATGGTTCGGCCTCATACAGAGGGATCATGTAGAAGAAGAAGCATATGAGATCCACGTGGAGGAATAATAATGAAGATCCTAAATTCTAAGTAAAAATAGAGAAAAACTTAGGAATACGAAAAAGATATGTAAGGGGACCCTTAGGATTGGTAGAAGATTATGATTACTTTTCTCTACCTCCTTTGATGCAAGAGGCATGCATTCAATTAGTCACATATAGAAAAATCACGGGAGAGATGTTAGGTATATATGTGGACATGCCTTGAACTTGTCAAGAAGTGTTGGAAGAATATCGTGAGGGACTTAGGGCAAAAGTTTAGTATGCTGTAATAGGTTTTACATGTAATATGAACTATTATAATACACTTTTCCAAGTTGTTTAAGATAGTTGGAATTGAAAATCTGACTACAGTCGATGGAATCACTTTTACATGTTATTGTAGACATGTGAAATCAGAATACACGACAAAAGTTGACCCAAAGTTTAAAAAATATATTTTTTTAAACATTATGAAAGCCGAGTTGAAACGTATACAACACTTCGAGGTGATTTTATTCGTTGTCGAAGATTTTATTCGCTGGAGAGCTAGCCTTCATAAATCGTTCATCTACATGCCGACTGTAGAGGTGCTTGAAGCACACAACAGTTGCGGATCTTCTTCTTCCCATGACTCATATCGCCGTCCTCGTCGTCGTCGTCGTGTCCAGGTAAGTAAACTTGTGCTATTTTAGTAGTTCATTGTGTTTCTCTATTTTTCAGTTTGCGGAGAGATATAATGGAGATAGAGAGAACAAATAGAGAGGACAGTCTACGAAGAGAGAGAGAGAGTAAACATGGGGCAGAACTTGTTGTAACCGGCGGTGGGATCTGACGACGGTGAAGGGAGTGAGGGAGGGAGGGGGAGAGAGANCGACGGTGAAGGGAGTGAGGGAGGGAGGGGGAGAGAGAGAGGGGGAATGGCGGTGAGAGAGAGAGAGAGAGTAGGTGGAGAGGAAGTGGTGAGGAGGAGTTATTACAGATCTGACGATAGGAGGGAGGGAGGGGGAGAGAGAGTAGGTGGAGAGGAAGTGGTGAGGACTTGTTGCAGAGAACGTATCGTGAGGGTGTCGTGAGTGAGAGGGAGAGAGAGAGGGGGTGGAGAGGAAGTGGTGAGCAGTTATTGCAGAGCGTACTGTGAGGAGCTATTGCAGAGAGAGGGTCGCACATCATTCGTTGTTGCTCGTTCAAGTCTCCTTTGTTTCATTACAATGTTTTGTATTTCCCCTTTTTTTTCCTTCTTTCTCACTTGAGAGGAAATAACAATTCATTTGTGTGTTTTTACCTGATACAGATAATTATGAACATGTTAGTCTTATATATTATTTTAGATAATTTAGATTGGTTACGAGATAAGTCATGATGCTTATATTAGTTGAAAGCTTCTTTTCACACATTATTTTGTCATAATATTGGTACTTCCTGTAATTTGTTCTTCAATATATGAATGTTCACATTTAAATTAAAGATTTCATAATCCATAATGATGTATTGAAGCTGTGCACTTCTATGTATGTAATCAACTTCAAAGAACAACTTTAAATAATCTCAAGTGTTCATGTTTGTGTTAATTAGTGACCTTAGTCATGAATCTAAAACCTGATTTTGTGCATCTTTAAGTATAAAGTATACTTCTTCGATCTATCAAACTAAAAACAAATTTCTAATGTCCTACCAGAATCATATGGCAAGAGGTGTTTTTCATAGAGCGCGGTAAATTTTGTATTGTTTCAATTCCAAGAAAGTGGTGTATAGTTTCAAGTAGATCTGTTCAACATCCAGAAGCAAGTGGTAGATATGATAGATGCGTGCATGCACCAGCCCTCATATGTTTTGTTATACCACTTCATGTCCCCATCTTTGATTTTTTTTCTTTCTATTTCTCCTTTGTTTGTTGCTGAAAGAACTTATTTTCAAGAAATTATCTATTATCTTCTACTTTTCATGTTGTTACTACTGCCTATTATTTGTAGATGGATTTTGACAATGATGGAACTCGGGAACGTATTGTTAGTATGGATGTAATGTCAGTTGGATTTTTAATGCTTAGGTGCAACAGGAGAAGGGTGAGAGAGGTAACTTATGATAGAGAGGCAATAAGAGCTAACTACCTGTTTAGACTTATACACGAGTATGATACAATTTGCTTGGACATGTTGCGAATGAAGCGTAATGCCTTTTTTGATCTTTTCTCTATACTTCGAGGTAGAGTTTAGTATGTGATTCCATTCATGTTACCGTCGAAGAACAAGTGGCTATGTTCCTTTATATTGTAGGTCATAAAATCAGAATTAAAGTTATTAGAACCAATTTCTTGCGATATGGAGAGATAGTGAGTCGATACTTCAACCATATGTTGTATGCCATCGGAGAGCTACGAGATGAATTTGTTAGACCACCAAGTCTAGACCCACACCCTATTATAAGCTCCAACTCTAGGTTCATGTCATTTTTTAAGGTGACATACGAATCCTAATCCCTTTGAATATCATTAGCACAAAATATAATATTATTAATTGTTTTTATTTTTTGTAGGATTGTGTCGGTGCCCTTGATGGTACACACATCCATGCTTGAGTTTCTAATTCCATTGTTGCTCGATTTCGAGGTAGAAAACCTTATCCAATGCAAAATGTTTTAGCGACGGTCGGGGTTGATATGAAATTTCAATATGTTCTTGCCGGATGGGAAGGTTCAGCTCATGATGCTACTGTGCTTAGAGATGCCATAACGAGAGAAAATGGACTTAGAATACCTGAAGGTAATACCTAGTATATGTGTTTTTCCTTTAACCAATATTGTGCTAACATGGATAGTGACACAAGCTGACTTTGACACGTAGGAAAATTCTACCTTGTTGACACTGGATATGCTACACGACCTAGGTTCATTGCACATTATCGTGGTGTCAGATACCATCTAAGTGAATTCTCAACAGATGACCCCCGTACTAATGATAAGGAATTATTCAACCTGAGGCACACTTCGTTACGTACAATAGTTGAACGTGCATTCGGTATATTAAAGAATCACTTCAAAATACTTGAAGCAAAGTCATATCATCGTTATCGTACACAAGTGGACATAATGAATGTTTGTTGCATTCTACATAATTCTATAATCGAAAAAGGAGGCGACTCATATACCGACCCTAACACTAATTGGACTCCTATGGAACTTTCTCGTGCAAGGACTGCTCGGGCACAAAGGGAGGAGGCAAGTGAGTGGTTAGCCATTAGGGAAGTGATTACTAGAGAAATATGGGAACATCATTCGGGAATTGTACTTGAATGCTCAATTGCTTGTATCATTTCATTAGTATTGTTTTATATCTTATATGCTTATGGGTGAATGTAAGTTATTATCAACCTTTTTATGACTTCAATGAATGGTTCGGCTTGTCATTTTTTGTGGAAAGTGTCTTTTCTAATATTCTAGATGCTTTTTTTTCAATACTATTTAACTAATGAAATGATACTCCCATGAAATGAATTGTTTGGCTTTCTCAAGTTCAATTGTAAATTATTTTTACATATATGCTTTCTCAGGTTCAATTGAAAACAAAATATAACATGAAAAAAGGAAAAAAAGCCAATCAACTTTAAGTGGTCAAAGAATCAAAGTCGATTTTTCATCGCTTTTATGGCCAAGCAGGCACGTGCTGGTCTAAAAGTGGACAAAGGATTTAAAGGGGTTGCGATTACGGCTTGTGCAAAGTCCGCAAATGAAAATTTTCCTAATGCATTAATCAATGAATCTAATTTCCTGAATCATTATAGGACTCTCAAATCCCGTTGGGGAATTATAAAGACAGTTAAAATTTTAAGCGGAATTTCATGGTATGACTCCACAAAAACAATAATTATGGGCGATGAACGATAACGAGCCTACATCGAGGTAAATTTTATCTTCTTTTATTTTGAATAATTATTGTTGTCTTTTTTAATGTTATAATTATTATTATCTTTTTGTTGTAGGCACACCCAAAGGCAGAGCAATTCATCAACAAGCCGATAGATCACTATGAGGATATGGCATTGATATTCGGTGATGACTACGCGACATGCTCTTTTGCTAGAAGCATAGATGAACCAACGGGTGTTCCAATGGAGCAACAAAATGCTTCTAGTAGTTTGCCCTTCTCGATTGGCCTTGATGATATGGATGCCTCACAAGCAAGCCCCATTCAAGGTCCATCAACCTCGACGGGGAGAACTAGGAGGTCCGGATCAAAGAGAACTCGAGATAATTTTGTGGAAGTTGAAGGTTTAGACACAGCAAAGAAGATTTCTAAGGGCCTTGCGAATATTGGAGTGGCATTGCGAGGTTCGGATCCCAGGTTATTCTCTGACGATTTATATGCTGCAGTAATGGGGATGAAGGATTTTTCGTCGTCCATTTTAGAGGATGCCTACGAGTTCCTTATGCTAAACAAGGTTCATGGGCATATATTCCTTAGTCGATCTTATGAATCCCGAGCTTCATGGTTAGATAGGTTTTCGCTTCACCCACCAAGTATGTGATGTTATTTGTTGCTCCAACATTGAACTTTCTAGTAATATGTTTGTATTGTATCTTGATGAAGTTGTATAGTCTTATGTGTTGTTGACTATTTCGTTATTATAACTATTTGGATATTCTAACTATTCGTATATGATGACATTTTCCTTATATTCATCAACCTTGTAAAATTTAATTATTTCGAGATTTTAAACTACTAATTTGTTAAAAAAGATAGAGAGTTTAAATTTTGATTAATTTTATTTTTACAATAATCAAAGTTATAATTTATTTTCTACCGAAAAAGTTATGATAAATTTAAAATGATTAAACAAATAAAATGATAAAATAAAATAGAAATATATAATAAAAGATTAACTTATATTTCATTAAATATTACATTAATTTAAAATATAATATCATTAAACCTAGAAATTAAAAAATAAAATAGAAATCAAATAATAAGACAAATAATTCTTTTTTTAAAACATAATAAGACTAAAAAAGTAATAAAAACTAAAATATTAAAAATAAATCTGAAATGTCACATAAACTCTTAAAATGAGATTAAAATACAATATAATAATTTAAGTTGAAATTAAATTAATCTAAAATATTAAGATAATAGAATATTTAATTATACAAAAAAATAGTACATCATAAACTATTTAATTTTAATAATATTTTTTTTACATAATTATTTACATCAAATTTTAAATTTCAACCAAACAACTAAATTCATTTTCCAGACATTCATTTACATCTATCCAAACAACTAAATTCACTTTCCAAAATTTCATTTATATCTATCCAAACAACTGAATTCATTTTTTAAAATTTCATTTACATCTATCCAAACAATGGAAACGTAACTCCTGTAAATACAAATCACTCAAGAATTTCCATTACAACCATTTACATTCCGCAAAACCAATTACACCAAACCAAACAAGCCCTAAGTGCCATGCAGAGTAAAAAAATTTCGTAGGGTCACCTCTAGAACCCAAAGTGGACAATATCTTAGGTGTAAAAGGAAATGGCCATTGTGCCACGTTGATACTACCAAAGACATTTTAAAGTCGTGCGGGCCAAGGCCCAAAGCGAATAATATTTTGATGACCCATTGATGTTACATGTTTTATCATAGCCACTCCGCGTGGTCTCTATGCCATTGCGAGGGATCACTTATTGAGGATGTTAAGTCCCCTAAGAGGTGAAGGATGCAAGGGCACGCCTTGGATTAGTCCATATAGACAAGTCACGAGAGAGATGTTGAATATATATGTGGATATGTCTTGGACTTGTCAAGACGCGTTGGAAGAAAATCTGAGGGACTAAGTGTCATGCGGAGCAAAGATACTCCATAGACATCACCTCTAGAACCCAAAGCAGACAATATCTTAGGGGTAAATGAAAATGACTGTTGTGCTACTCTGATACTATTTTAAATCCATATGGGCCATGCACCAAAAGCAGATAATTTCTTGAATGGGACGTGGGTGTTACAATTTGTCCATCCTCCTCCTCCTTATCATTATCATTGATTGCTCCCTCAATGCGGCAACCTCTAGAGCACGTCGATCAACAAAGTCATCCTCCGCAATATGTACTCCAAGCGGAGTCTACATGACTTCATTAGCTTTAGTATCGTTCCCTTTTTAATGTGTTCCCTTTTTGTGTTGTTGGTTGAGAGTTTTTAGAGCTTCAACTATGAAAGGCCTTGAGTGTCGTCTCTTCGCCGTAGTGTTGGGTGATCCTGTCGAGTGTCTTCTACCACCTCTACAACTATAGGCAATGAACGAGATTAGCCCTTGGACCTTCGCCTTCTTAGTAAGGAACACAATGAAGTGGGTGGTGATGATTGTGGCGTAGAGTCAGTGTTTTGTCATTAATCGTTCTAGGTTTTTTCATTCTTGGACCTTATTGTACAAGCAACTTCCATCAATGTTTTGTGCATTATTTTTCTTGGTGATATCGTTTTAAGTTAAAATTAATGTAACCCATCAAGTCGCAAGGTTGGGTGGAGAGCTCTTTTTCGAATTTGAGCCATAACATATGCAAAAGTTTTCGGTCGATAGTCTTATTCATCATAATTGAATATGTGATCCAATGTGTCATAAATTATTTGAGACAAAGTCTGAGATATTGTTATGGCAATTGAAAAGAATAAGTGTATATGAGAGTAAGAACCATAGGATCATATTTTTTCCTTTTATACTCTTAGTCAATCAAAGGATCACACAAAGGAGTTATAACTTAATCAAGTCTTTTTCTAAAAAAAACTACTTAAAGAGAATTTTGTAATAAAAGCCACACATAATGATTAAGGGAATATGATGGTGGATGATGTGTGTAGTATATCAAAACACATCCAACCTAGTTTCATAAGGTGTGACATATGTTTACACGAACAATTTTGCCCCGCTGTGAATGTCTGAGGCTAGGGTTAGGCGATAAAATCTAATCAATAACTTCTAAAAGTATTTTTATCCTAAAACACAACTCCAACTATAAGTAGACAATCTTTGTTGTAGTATATTAAGGTCGAATCCATAAAAAAATCAACATTCATTTACTTAACTACTCTGCTATCTACTAAAATCAAATCGAGAGAAATAATAATGATTTTCAAAGTATAATAATAAAGTAATAATGTTGAAAACTGGAACTAATATAATTTTGTTTTTAAGATTAAAAATAATAAAAGTAATTGGATGAAGAAGGATGAATACCATAATTTAAAAAATGGTGCTATATCCTTCTAACCCATCCTCATAAATTATCCTAGTTCTCTCACAATGATACACATTGTAGTTATATAAACTTTTTGGAGTATACTCTAGGTATGGAAAATGGACCAGACTTTCTCATTCTTCCCTTCATAGATTATCGGAACACAAAAAAATAATGTTGACATTAACGCCCGCATGGCTCTTATCCGTTGAGGAAGCCCAAATGGTTGTCGCCTTATTTCACCTTCATGCATGAAGAGACACAGAAGTAATTGATTGTGTCTCTTCCCTTCTTTTGGAACTGTCGAACTTGACAGTATAAAAGGAGGAGTAAGAGATCATTGCTACAAGGTGAAAAAGGTGAAATGTATCGGTGTTTCTATTCTATTGTATTCTAAGCATTTGAGTTGTGATTCAGCGTTCCAAGTTCACGTAACTTGGTTCCCGACGACGACGAAGTCAAGTCAACGCATTGCTGGTGTTCGTGGATTCCGCCGTAAGAGGTATTCCGTAAAACCTCTATTTAGTCTAATTATATTTGTTATAATTCCTACAA
>LTAE01011228.1:0-17749 GCA_001647135.1 Pontederia paniculata
GTAAATATATTATTATTATTATTATTATTATTATTATTATTTTCCATTTGGGTATTAAGATTACAATCTTGTAGTTTCATAACATTTTTCTGTTTTACCATCAAACAAGAAGTCATCAACTTAATTAATTGTAATCCTTTTTCTCAAATTTAACAATTTTTTTTCTTGTTGTAATACCTTTGCCGTTATATACCTAATCGTTACCAAGCTTAAGTACTTCTGCACCCCACGGCTCCATCTTTACTTGTTAACTTCATCACTGCTTTGGACCGTCCGTGTTAATTAGTCACCGTGTTAATACTCTAGACTAGAGTACATAAGGAATTCTACAACATGACGGCTTAATGATGAGATGATCTTTTCCATTTTCAGTGGGATAAAGAAACTGGTTTAATGAAGAGCACTTTCCCTTTGATATAACTCTATTCACAAGCAACGAAAAAGATATCTACTTATTACAAACTTATCACATTCTTAATCCTTTTTAATATCAGGACAAATTCCTCAATCCCTGCCAGTCATACTTTGTGGCCTCATTTAGACAAGACTTTTATGCATTATGCTTTTAAATTTTCTAAACCAGAACCATCACTCTTTCCTTTAAAGGACATGAACTGGATACTGTTCTACGAGTTGAAAAAAATATTAATTGATTCAGTTTCATTTCAATCCACTGTATGGCAAAACTTTCTTATGATGCTTTTATCAACACATCAACCTCACATTGGCAAATACAGATTTCTTAGCTTTGTCATTTGCAAAAGGACTCGCGCGTCTAAGAAAAAAATTGACAATCCATGCGCAAATGATTTTATTTTAATTTTTTTTATTTAGTTTTCATATAAAACAATAACATAAAAGCAAATAACTTCACTACAAGAATAGTATGGTTTAGCGACAGAAATAGATGTCGCTAAGTTGTCGCTAATGGTGAAAATTTAACGATTTCTTAGCGACAAGATAAGTTGATCAGAATTTTTTTAAAAAAAAATTACGATACCTTAGCGACAGAATTTTTTGTCGATATTTAATTATTTTAAAAATATCTTAGCGACAAATTGGTGACGAATTAGTGATGAATTATTCCGTAGCTAATTCTCGTGCCCTAAAATCCCCCTAGCCTCAATTTTTTTTCTCTTCTTCGTGTTTTTTCCCTCTTGCTCTGCCTGTGCTTGCCGGTTGTCGTCTGCCGCCCATCCTCTCGCCTCATCGCCATCGGTAAGCCTCGTTGAACTCCTCCTTCGTGTGCTGCCATCCTCAATGTTCATGCGCCCTCCTCATTGCTGTGAGGAGGGAGGGCGCGTCACCCTCATAGAGGAGGGTGCGCCCTCCTCTCTTCAGTTCATATATAATTATGTTTTGTTCATATATAATTGTCTTTCATTCATATATAATTATGTTTATTCATATTTAATCATGTTTAGTTCATTTGTAATCACATTTAGTGAATATCAAATAATGTTTAATATTTTTAATTGTGTTTTTTTATATTTAATTATGTTCAGCTCAATATTAATTAAGTTTCGTTCATATTTATGTAGTATAATGTGACCTGATCGAAGTTGGATTTTTCAGTGGAAAGATGATAAGGGTTATGTTTATAAAAAAATTTAAGGACAGAGTTGATGAATTCTTAAAATTTGCATATGAAGAACGAGGTGTAGTCGATTCTCTTGGTCGCATTCATTGTCCATGTGCGAATTGTAGAATAAGAAAATGAAACTAAGATATAATGTCGAGATGGATTTATATCGAAAGTGTTTGTGGGTGGATTATTTTAATTGGACTTTGCATGGTGAAAAATATTGGAAAGATGAAAGTTAAAGTAATCAAGACAATTTTATGGAAACTTCGACAAATCCATATATTGATATGGTGCGAGATACAGAAGTTGGTGCTACATTTTATGGAGAGAATGAACAAAGAGAAAAAAACTCCTAATCCTTTCTTCAAAATTTTATAATCTTTTAAAAAATGCAAACAAGTCTCTTTGGAATGGTTGCGAGCAACAAAGTGTGTTATCTTCTGTTTCACAATCGATGAATTTGAAATCTGAATATAATATGAGTGATAAGTGCTTTAACATAATGATTTGCATTATCAAGAGTATGTTGCCTGCTTCTGAGAAGTTACCTGAAAACTATTATAAATGCAAGAGAATGATGAGTGAACTTGGATTAGAGTATCAAAAGATTGATGCTTGCCGCTACCATTGCATGTTGTACTACAAGGAGCATAGCGAATTAGCAAGTTGTTATGTATGCGGTGAGCCAAAATTCAAACCAAAGTCAAACTCTAATACTAATCAAAGAGGTATTCCTATTGCAATATTCAGATATTTTCCAATCATCCCAAGATTTCAACGCTTATTTTTATCCAAGGATATTGCACAATTTATGTGATGGCATGTAGAGTGGGTGCGAAGTGATCCCTCATTTATGATACACCCTTCTGATGCAGAAGCATGGAAACATTTTGACAATTGTCATCCTAATTTTGCTGCAGAGATTCGCAATGTACGATTAGGTCTTTGCATTGATGGTTTCAACCGATTTGGGGGTTCAACAACATCATATTCATGTTGGTCTGTATTTGTTACTCCTTATAACCTTCCACCAAGTACGTGCATGCGTAGGGAACACATATTTTTGACTTGTATGATTCCTGGTCCAAAGTCGCCGAGCAAGAGTATAGATATGTATCTCAGTCCTCTTGTTGATAAATTTAAAATGTTATGGGAGGTTGGACTTTTGACATATTACGGTTCAAAAAAGTAAAATTTTGTTATGAAAGCGGCACTATTATGGATGATTAATGACTTCCCGCGCATATGAAATGTTAAGTGGATGGAGCATTAAAGGAAAACTTGCATGTCAACTATGTGGAAAAAGCACACAATCATTTTACTTGAAGCACTATAGGAAAGTGTGTTGGTTTGATTACATTGAATGTTGTTGCCGATCGATCACCCGATGCGGAGTGATAAAAAATTTTTTCATAAAGCAATTGTGGAAAAAAAATTACCATCAATCATAATGAGTAGTCTTGAAGCATTGTCACAAGTTAATTCGATTGGTCCTATAACTTCTGGGCTGAGGCATCCGTGATTCGACCATCTGGATATGACATTGATCATAATTGGGAAAAAAGAAGTAATTTTTAGAATTTATCATATTGGTCCTCAAATCTAGTGCCGCATAATCTATATGTTTTGCATGTGGAAAGAATATTTTTGATAACATATTCAACATTGTGATGGACATCAAAGGAAAAATCAAAGATAATATGAACTCCAGAGAGGATTTGAAGCTCATATGCAAACGTCCAGAACTCGAATTGGTTCAACAAAATAGAAAGTGCATAAAACTAAAAGCTACTTATGCATTTAGTAGTGAACAACGTAAGCTTATTTTTGAGTGGATAAAACAATTGAGGTTTCCAGACGGATACGCGCCTAACATATCTCATTGTGTCAATCTCGAAGAGGGTAAGATATTCGGGATGAAGACCCATTATTATCATATTTATGCACATATTAATTCCCATCAGCTTTCTAAAATTTTTTCCTAAACGTATATGGGGGACACTCACTGAATTCAGCATATTCTTTAAAAAATTGTGCGCCTCTAGTATACGAAAATATGATATGATGCGTTTGGAATCATCAACTATAATTACCTTATGCAAAGTAGAAAAGATATTTCAACCATCATTCTTTGATGTCATGAAGATTTTTTAAAGATAAATGAATTGTAATATGACAGATGATCAGTTTTTGCAACAATTTTTGCAACAACTCCGAGATGAACAATTTTCGAGTTGTCTTAAGCAACAAGTGCTTGACGGCAAAGTGACAAATAGAGACATTAGAAATTTGAGTTATGGACCGAAGAAAAAAGTGTCAACTCATAACATTATCATTGTCAATGGTTATAGATTTCATACCGAAGAATATGGAAGAAACAAGTCTACAATGAATAATGACATTTGTGTTCGAGGTCGTTTGTATGGTGAAAACGAGCTGGATTATCATGGTGTCATCAAGCAAATTATTGAATTATCATACCTTGAAGACATGAATGTTTTTTCATATCACGTAGATCAATAATTGGTTTGATCCACAAAATGATGTTAAGGTTGATGACACTTATGGATTGGTAGATGTGAAGCGTAGATCAATATTTAATTCAAATGAATCATTTGTTCTAGCTGAACAAGCACGACAAGTGTACTATGCGAAATATCCTTCAGCTAAAAGGAGTGCTGATGAATGGTGGGCTACGTGCAAAGTAAAAATAAGTTATTTTTTTAAGAAAAAATGAACGTTGAAGGTACTTTAGTTTATGGAATGTCATATGCCGATTATTATCAAATTGATCAAACCATGAGAGCAATAAATGTAGCACACGACGATGAAATAACAACATTAATATTTGACAGAATTGGTCCTATGGAAGAAGTGAACATTAATGAAATACATCATCCTCTTGAAGTTGAAGGTGAACAATTTATAGACAATAATGAGACCAGTGATTAAGAGACTGATGAAGAAATATATGATTTACTTTCAAACTCTTGAATAAGTTATTTTTTCTAACATATGCATTTTTAATTATGTTGTATATGTTTTGACATGTTATGCATAATTTTTTTTATATTCTATTATAGGTTATGCCTCCTCGTGGTCGTGGGAGAGCTCGTGGGTAGCGGCACGAGTCGTGGCACTCCACAGGATGAGCCCGTCATTGATCTTGACTTTAGATAGGTAAATTTTACTATTTATTGTTCATATTTAATCATGCTTATATTTAATTTTTTGTTTATATTTACTATTGCTAATATTTTATTTCAGACAATATTAATGTTGGGTCTTCATCATCCCAACGAAACCCGTATAACATTATACCTATTACCGAAGTTACGGTGGATGACAAGAACAATCCATGAGTTGATAATATATGATTTATTAAAAAAACATTTTTTTAATGTATGAATATAATGCTAAATGCATTAATCAATATAATGTTATATGATTTAGGTATGCTTTCATCCCGAGACGTGTTCATCGAGAAATTAGTGAGTTTGTGATGCATGCATTTTATAATATATTTTAGGGCCTGCATTAGGCATGATTTTGAGTCATTTTGGCGTCGCATGCATCTATTTTAGTCATTATTTCTTCATATCCTTTCGAGTCATGATTCTACCCTTGTTGGTGAATATTTTGCAAGAAATCAGCTAAAAAGGCTAAGGTCCGGAAGCAATTCACAAAAGCACGCATTTACGAAGATGAATTCAATTTCCAGTGCCCATCACGGGCCGTGACAGATCATCACGGGCCGTGATGGAGGTATAAAAGTAGCATTCAGCCATCACAAATTGTTACGCACTATCACCACAGTAGACGCAAGTTCAAGTTATCACGGGCCGTTATGAAATATAACGGGCGTAATGAGGAAGGTCACGACCGCAACTGGATGTTACGACACTTGCCGAAGCTCCCCAACACAAATCCAGATTTGTAACGGGCCGTTATATCTTGTTACGGGCCGTTACGGTGCATATAACGAGCCGTGAGAATCTATTACGACCTTGGCAGAAGCGATGGCGAACTACAACGGATCTTGTTACGGGTTGTTACCAAAGGTTACGGGCCGTTACTTGACAAATCACAAGGCGTTACAACGTATCACGACGGCTTGACGAGGTGACCAGAAGCTACACAAGAAGTATTACGGGTCGTTACATCGTGTAACGGGTCGTAAGTTAGAAATATCGCCTCAGCAGAACTTGCTTGTGCCCGACTTACGGGTCGTCACTCTCCATTACGGGCCGTGAAGATGAAGACCAGAATGAAAGGTGCATACTTACGAGCCGTTACATTCTGTAACGGGCCGTGAGAAGATGTCGCAGTTTTGATATTTGCTCGATTTCGAGATAATTCGACGGCCAGGAAGTTTTGGATTTGATTGAAGACTTCAAAGATTGGATTCTATCTTATTTCTGAGTATTTGCACAAGTTTTATTGGACTCTCATCATCACCGTTGATAGAGAAACAGATTTGATCCAAGGGTTCGTATGGAATGTTGATTCAACCCTAGAAAACCCTAGGTATAAAAGAATTTCGGGGGCAACCAGAGAAGGGGGGGCCTGGATAATCTTTTGGATGTTTGGAATCTTGGAGGTGCAGAACTCATATCATAATTTCCAGATTCTATCCAGAGATCTAGAGAAGAAGGCGGGGAATTGATTCAACCATTGGAGAAGAGAAGACGAAGGCTAGAGGCTGCTGGATTGAAGGAAGAACAGTGCATTCGCAGAAGGGCTGTTCAACTTCGTCCTTTGTAGTTTCTTATAATTCTTATTCTCTGAACTACTTATTTTGTTTAGTTCTGAACTTCTTATTTTATTCGTGAGTATTTCGTTTTATGGATTTTATGAACCCTAATATTGATTGAAAGACTTTATAGATTGTTCCTTTTGAATATGCTATGCGTTCTTAATGCTGTTTTTCCTCTGAGATGATCTTGAATATCTTTTATTAACTACTTAGTGTAAAAGAGTTTTATGATCTGATTTGTAGGGAGAATTGATCCAGAAATAAGTCTTACCATTGCATATCTTAATTTGAGTACTTGTTCAAGATTCAGATTTTGTGGCCTATTGATAGGTCTTGTTAAGCAATCAATAGTTTAGGTTTGCAGAACAATATTGCATCTTAATTAAGGATTTATATAAGGTGGTTTCGTTGAACATCCTTAGTAAGTCTGAGATTAAGATAGGTGATTGCACCTGTTGAGGGATCACACCGTTAGCATACCTAGTCCATCATTAGGAATAACCTGTGCTTAATTTAATCCAATCAACCTAGTGGTGAATATACCATTGCCTTCCCCATATCTTGAATTCCTCTATTTACTTATCCCATTTATACTCTTCTTTTTATAATTACTTAGTTTCTGTTTTGAACATTTAAATAAACATTCAGTAAATTATTTCTCTCAATTCACCTTAGAATTAATTAAGATAAAACAACAATCCTCGTGGGTTCGACATCCTTCTCATCTTCTATATTACTTGTGCGCGATCAGTATACTTGCTGGCTTTCTTTTGCACTGCTGGATTTTACGCATCAAGTTTTTGGCGCCGTTGCCGGGGATTGTTTGTGTTTCGTTTTATTTACTTTCTAAGGTTTTTGTGAGACATACTTTGCTGTTTTGCTGCTTATTCTCTTTTGATTGAGCGGAATAAAGTTTTTGTTATTTTCTATAAGTTTTTTTTTTAGGAAGCATCACACATCATCTACCCTCAATGGCGGAAATGAAAGCAAATTCTAACCAGCAAATTGAGGAGAACAAAGAAGCTGAAATGCAAAATAAAATTCAGAGAGAGGCTACATCTATGAAGCCTCAAGAGAATCAAGAAGAAAATTATTTCATGGACCCACACCCACTTATTTTCGTCACCAACATGATGAATTCCATGTTGAAGAAACTATCCGTACAGAAAGATCAAATCACCAATCTGGAGAGGCAGATGTCAAATCTAAGACAGCAGAATAATAGTCCAATTGACGTCAAGACAGTGAAAGAACCTGAGAGCAAACTGGAAGAGATGGTTGGTCAGTTCATTGCAACAATTGAAAGAAGACTCACATTGCAAGACCAACTCATCCAAAATCTGGAGTTAGAGCTGAGAGATCTGAAAAACAAAACTCAAAACAATGAAGTGGTCCAACAACTCGAATCTAGACTCAGATTTGATGACTTAGAAACAAAATTTCATGCATTAGAGAACCAAGTTGCGCAACTGAATTCTCAACATGCTAATCCTGATGAGAACATCGAGGACTCACCAACAATTATATGTCCATGCCACTATTCACACCAACGAAGATGGTGGCCAAAAAGAAATTTTTCCAGAAGGACATGGACTACCGAATGGCGTGTCAAAGAGACAAGTGAATATACAATTGAAGATGGGAAAGTCAGAAGGAAAAGCTCTCCTTTGGATTCTCTTATTAGTCCAACTTCACTGTCTCAAACTCAGACACCAAAATTTCAGCATCAACAACCAAAATTTTTGCCTCACCAGCTCCAGAAAATACCAAGTATGGATCTACCGGAGTCATCGAAGCAAAGGTCACCAAACAAATTCAATGAAGTATCAAGGTATAGACCAACAATAGCATTGCAATGGCGACCAAGGAGCCTCTTATTGAGACAAGATCAGCAGCAACACAACCCACAATATAGTCCAGAGAATGCTGCTGCACAACTTAAAGGCCCAACAATTAGAGACAAAGGAAAAGCCATTGATACAACCGGTTGAAGTTCTGATCTTATCTGCTGAGTTTCACCATGACGAACACTACGATCACATCAAACACTCCTGGTGAGATTATTCCTTATTGATTACTGTCTATCATTACTAATTTCATTATCTTTCATACAACTCAGCATACACCGAACCGAGTCAAGCTAAAGACTTTAAATTAGAACTAATCTTTCTAAACATTATCCTTTAGATTTTTTCTATTTTCTTTCGTATTTTTCTTAGGTCTAGGTCATCCTAGAAGGCATCTGGTTGACTTGCCCTATTTTTAACTGTATAACCAGTCCCCTCATACCTCACGGGCCATTACATAATATTACGGGTCGTGAGACCTGAGATAGTGCCCCGTGATAAGTTATCACGGTCGGTAACAATCCAACCCAGCAGCTCTGAAACTTCATCACGGGCCGTGATGAACCTTCACGACCCGTAACTTCTAAAGGTCGAAGCCTCATTTCCAAGTTCACGAGCCGTGATACCTAATCACGGGCTCGACAACGCCTATACCTACAAACTAACATATCACGACCCGTTATACACTATTACGGGTCGTAAGTCACCTCGAGAGGCAATCACCATATGAATTTAACCCGACCAACGGCCCGTTAGAACTGATCACGACCTTAGTGCCACCTTAATGACTTCCATCACGGGTCGTGACCACCTATTACGGTCCGTAAGTGGCCAGCTCCCAAACTGAAACCTACAAATACCCGACCTACGGCCCGTTAGAATTCATTACGAGCTTGGTACAACCTTCACGACTTTGATCACGGGTCGTAACCTCGTATCATAGCCCGTAAGTGACTAGATTCAAAACCCAAAATGGCTGGCGTACGGCCTACAACAATTACGATATATATCACGGGCCGTAACCAAATATCACGGCCCGTAAGTTACCAGCCACCAGAAGCAAACCCCAACATTTCCTTGCGGCCTGCCACAACCATCACGACCCGCTATTAACCATTTTTTGGCACCTTCACGGACCGTTACATATCATAATGGCCGTGATGAACATGCTCCAAAGCCGCAACATCTCTTCATGAGCCGCGACAGCAAACATCATGGGCCGTGACAAGTCATAACAACCCGTGAAAAAGCTACAGACTGCGAAGACAACCCCTGCGTTGGCTGTTACAGCACCTTACGCCCCGGGATCCATTCCTTCACGGCCTGTAAACTTGTTTCACGGGTCGTGACCATCAAGGCAACTCCAGAACAGCAAAATCAAGATGTGGACCCGAGATAATTTCTATGCTATATATTTCAATCTAACATTTATGCAGGGAGACATCCTGGACATCCGCAATCGCTAGGAGAGGATGGAAAATATCGTCCGAAGCATACATGGTTATCATGAGGACCAGGGTCATTACAAAGTATTGTTATTCGACCAGCACCTTAGCCATCACCGCTGCAGGAGTAGATCAGGTCGTGTCAGTTCTTTTATATTTTCTCGAGTCATTTTTTTTACTTTCTTTTCATGCATTTTGTTTACCTCCCTTCGGTTAGGCTTAAACACTGAGGACAGTGTTTGGTTTAAGCTTGGGGGTAGTTGCATTCTCATGCATCATATTTATTTTTGTTTTGCATCCTTGTTTTATATTTTGCATTGTGTACTGCATTCATTTTATTAAAAAATTTAAAAAAAAATATCATTTTACATCTTATAAACCCTTGCTAATATCTTATTGTCTTTCTTGTCAAACACAAGGATGTCTTTTAGATCTATGAAATTCAATTGCTACTCTGTTTACTGTTTATCATTTGAGACTTGAATACTGGAACTTGAGTCTTGTTATGTAGAATTGTGAGTTCTTAGACGATAGTCCTGCTCAGCATTTTATATTTTTATTTATTTAGCCTTGAGAGTGATAGCAATTTTATTGAACATATAAGTATCTTTTGGGCTTATCATGAAAAAAAAATTAGTTAAAAAAAAAATATTTGAAAAAC
This sequence comes from Pontederia paniculata, assembly GCA_001647135.1. NCBI lineage: Eukaryota > Viridiplantae > Streptophyta > Magnoliopsida > Commelinales > Pontederiaceae > Pontederia > Pontederia paniculata. The sequence continues at coordinate 10,295 of LTAE01011228.1, forward strand.
TTTGAATTATTTGAAAATTGAATATTTGAAAAATTTTAGAGGAGCAATTTGATGCTCTAAGTATTCTTTGGAACCTTGGTGAGTTCGGGCAAGTAAGCTCGAGGGGTTCCTTAAAACCTGTTGCCCTAAGGTCATATAGCCTGGGAGTCATCAGCTGAAAGCCCGCTATATGGACCATCATGTGCAATATGAAGAATTACTTAAGTATCAACTTGATTTCTCTCTATTTCAGTGTTTGGGAATGTTCGAGTAAGTACACCCGTAGGGGACTCTTAAATCCTGGTGACCTAAGGCCAACTGGTCTGGGATCCATCGGTTGAAAGCTCGTTACATGGACTTCCCTGTGTAAATTCTATTAGAAGATGAAAAAAATAATTATTAAGAAAAAGTATAAGCCTACTTGATACTTGCATATTCAATACTAGTGCTCTTACTTGATAGACTTTATTTTCTTTTGCATAATACTGAGATTGAGACTATTTAAATATGTTTAAGATTTAGAAATTCTATTTTGCTTGACTCGGGTGAAGGTGATAGGCTCTTGTGATGCACATGTAAGAGGGTGGTAGGAGAAAAGTATTGGTCTACAAGATGTTGATTATGATGGAATTTTCTTGAGTCTTCCTTTGTGCTTGCTTGAGGACAAGCAAGATCTTAAGCTTGGGGGTATTTGATGCATGCATTTTATAACATATTTTAGGGCCTGCATTAGGCATAATTTTGAGTCATTTTGGCATCGCATGCATCTATTTTAGTCTTTATTTGTTCATATTATTTTGAGTCTTGATTCTACCCTTGTTGTGAATATTTTGCAGGAAATCAGCTGAAAAGGCTAAGGTCCGGAAGCAATTCACAAAAGCACACATTTACGAAGATTAATTCAATCTCCAGTGCCCATCACGGGCCGTGACAGATCATTACGGGCCGTGATGGAGGTATAAAAGTAGGATTCAGCCGTCGTGAGGTGTTATGCACTATCACGACCACAACAGACGCAAGTTCAACTTATCACGGGCCGTTATGTAATATAACGGGCCGTAATGAAGGAGGTCACGACCGCAACTAATGTTACGAGCCTTGCAGAAGCTCCAACTCAGAATTTCCAGGCGTCACGGGCCGTTACAACCTGTTACGGGCCGTTACGGTGCATATAACGAGCCGTAAGAGTATATCACGACCTTGGCAGAAGCGATGGCGAACTACAGCGGAAACATCACGGGCCGTTACCATGTGTTACGGGCCGTTACTTGAGAACTCACGAGGCGTTACAACGTATCACGACGGCTTGACGAGGTGACCAGAAGCTACAGCAGAAGTATTACGGGCCGTGACATCTTGTCACGGGCCGTAAGTTAGAAATTTCGCCTCGGCAGAACCAGCTTGTGCCCGACTTACGGGTCGTTACAGTCCATTACGGGCCGTGAAGATGAAGACCAGAATGAAAGGTTCATACTTACGAGCCGTTACATTCTGTAACGGGCCGTGAGAAGATGTCGCAGTTTTGATATTTGCTCGATTTCGAGATAATTCGACGGCCAGGAAGTTTTGGATTTGATTGAAGACTTCAAAGATTGGATTCTATCTTATTTCTGAGTATTTGCACAAGTTTTATTGGACTCTCATCATCACCGTTGATAGAGAAACAGATTTGATCCAAGGGTTCGTATGGAATGTTGATTCAACCCTAGAAAACCCTAGGTATAAAAGAATTTCGGGGGCAACCAGAGGAGGGAGGCTGGATAATCTTTTGGACGTTTGGAATCTTGGAGGTGCAGAACTCATATCATAATTTCCAGATTCTATCCAGAGATCTAGAGAAGAAGGCGGGGAATTGATTCAACCATTGGAGAAGAGAAGACGAAGGCTAGAGGCTGCTGGATTGAAGGAAGAACAGTGCATTCGCAGAAGGGCTGTTCAACTTCGTCCTTTGTAGTTTCTTATAATTCTTATTCTCTGAACTACTTATTTTGTTTAGTTCTGAACTTCTTATTTTATTCGTGAGTATTTCGTTTTATGGATTTTATGAACCCTAATATTGATTGAAAGACTTTATAGATTGTTCCTTTTGAATATGCTATGCGTTCTTAATGTTGTTTTTCCTCTGAGATGATCTTGAATATCTTTTATTAACTACTTAGTGTAAAAGAGTTTTATGATCTGATTTGTAGGGAGAATTGATCCAGAAATAAGTCTTACCATTGCATATCTTAATTTGAGTACTTGTTTAAGATTCAGATTTTGTGGCCTATTGGTGGGTCTTGTTAAGCAATCAATAGTTTAGGTTTGCAGAACAATATTGCATCTTAATTAAGGATTTATATAAGGTGGTTTCGTTGAACATCCTTAGTAATTCTGAGATTAAGATAGGTGATTGCACCTGTTGAGGGATCACACCGTTAGCATACCTAGTCCATCATTAGGAATAACCTACGCTTACCTGAATCCAATCAACTTAGTGGTGAATATAACCCTTGCCTTCCCCATATCTTGAATTCCTCTATTTACTTATCACATCTATACTCTTCTTTTTATAATTACTTAGTTTCTGTTTTGAACATTTAAATAAACATGCAGTAAATTATTTTTCTCAAATCACCTTAGAATTAATTAAGATAAAACAACAATCCTCGTGGGTTCGACATCCTTCTCATCTTCTATATTACTTGTGCGTGATCAGTATACTTGCTGGCTTTCTTTTGCACTGCTAGATTTTATGCATCAGTTTGTTCTTTCGAGGCTTCTGGTAGGCTATGCTAAGTGGAAGGACATTCCGTTGCCTTATCGAGATGATATGTACAATGTTGTAAGGTAAAATTATTTTAGGTCTAACTATTTGAAATTAGTTTACAAAATAATAATCAATTATCTTTTCAGGAAAAGTATAAATGGGAGGAAGGTCTTACTGATGGTATAATAAGGAAGGTCTTCAATACTATAGCTTCGCATCGTCTTAGAGGAGTATTATTGAACTACCGGCGAGATGCAAGGCTTGTGACCGATAGTAACATTCTCGAAGCAAAAGACATGTCTGCACCACATATTATCAAAGAAGTTTGGTCTTCTCTTTGTGACACATGGTAAGTTCATATTTAATAGTTGGAATATATTTAACATTTCTGTCAACACTTATCACTTACAATGTAGGGCATCACCCGAATATCAGGAGAAGTCATCAACCAGCAAAAACAATAGATTGTCTAAGCAGGATGTTGCATGTCATTGCGGAGGCTCTATTGGGTTCATAGAGCATAAACGAAAAATGGTATTTTTTTCAAATTATATGAATATTATTTGTTATCGTTAATCACTTCGAGTAAATGTTTTAATATATGAAATATGATTGTCATAGGAGTTGGCGAGCGACGGCAAAGTTGACTTCCGAACGGTGTACAAAGAAGTTTACACCAATAAGAAGACCAACCAATTCATCTCAGAGCAAGAAAAACAAATTGTGGTATAATTTTATAGCATTCATCGAAAATATTTATCCTTAAGTATTTGGTATGGAAGTAATTATTTTCATTTATAGGAGGCATACAAATTTGCTTATAGCGGAGAACTACGGGGATAATGCAGACTCAATCTCCGACGTGGACGAGGAGGTATGGAAAGAAGTTGCAGGACTTAATAATGAGGGTCGACTTCGTGGGTTATGAAGATTGAGTTCGCAAAGAGCGAATGCTGCTTCTGTGGATGGTCCTTCGTGTAGTTCGGCCGTCGAGATTGTTCTGATGATCACAAATTGATGAGGAAGCTTAGTTATACTAATGATTTTTTATTTGGTGTGTGAAGGAGATAGGAATTTTACTTCTGAAGGACAATGATCATCCAAAGGTTAAGGAACGGACGACCTATGTTTAAAGAAGAGTAGAGAAAAATCCTAAGTATTGAGCGATCGTCCTAAGAATTTGAATAGGGCGACCAAAGTAAGGAGCAAAGAGCTGATGATATGTAGCTAAGTACTGAACGATCGACCGAAGATAGACTTGAGCAAATTAGGTTCCCCGATGTGTATGAGTGAAATCAGTGGGCAATCGAAGGTTCGAGGTCAATAGTAAAACGAATGAAGGAATGGACGCTCCAGAATTAAGTGGACGCCCTATGAAGAAAAGGAGAAGCATTTTTGTAATGAAGGCAACTAAAGTTGTCCGAAGCATTCAGTCTGAAATTAATGGACGACCGAAGTACTTCATTAGAAGAGGAAAGGTCATCTCAAGCATTCAGTGTGGAATTAGTGGACGACCAAAGGAGTGCATAAGAAGAAGTGAAGTCGAGAAAAGGTCATCCAATGTATTTGTGTGAAATCAGCGGACGACTGAACCACCTCAGAAGGACAAGAATGGTCGAAGTATATCAAAAGAAGTTTACAAGAAGAAAGAGAGGTCGTCCGGTGTAGCTGAGCAGAATCAGTGGACAATTGAAGTATGTCAAAAGAAGAGAAGAGGTCGTCCAAAGTACTCAGTGTGGAATGAGTGGACGACCGAAGAAGCTATAGAAGATGAATAAAGGACGCCCAAAGTATTCAGCGCTGAATCAGCAGGCGGTCGAAGCATGCCAGACGAAGAAGCAAAGGACTACCGATAGATTCATGAAAAATCAACGGATTCAGAAGAAAAAAAATGGACGTCTGATAGATTCGTGGAAAAGCATCGGACGACCAAAGCAACTTGAAGTAAGAAGTTAGGTCGTCCTAAGTCTCTGAGCGCAATCAATGGATGACCATAGTAGACTTGAAGATATCAACCGAAGGCAGGAGCCGAGCAGTGGTCATCCGAATGAATGAAGAAAAGTGTTCAAGTCAAGAAAGGTCGTCCGAAGGATTCGTGTACAATCCGTGGGCGACCAAATGAGCTTGATGTAGAAACTTAGATGAAGCAAGGGTCGCCCGATGCATTAAGGAAGACAATTGTGTTCTAAAAGAAACAAATCTATAAACTCAAATCTCAACTAGGGTTCAGAAATTCCCTAACACAGATATCTAAACATAAAAATAGTTCTTCCGAAAGAAAGAAGAAATCAAACTATGGATCTTTGTAGAAGATCTTCAATGCTTGGTCTTCTTCGCCTCAAAAAGATCAGAAATTTGCTCAAGGCTTCGAATATATCCCTCTGGATTCTTCTCTTCAATTTCGTCTCTCTATCCTCTGTAGAATAATCTCTGAATATCTTTTGTATATCTCGGCCTCTGTTTTTCTCCTTTTTATAACCCTTTAGATTAAAGTTTCATAGGAATCTGCAGTACTCTCCTGATTGTAGGATCTGGATGGCACCAAGAGGGGGNTTTTCTTTCAGCTTATTATTCTCTTGAATCAGATTGTCATTTTCAAGATAGAATATTTTCTGATCATAAGGTTAAATTCTTTATGCATTTTGAACATGATATCTTCTTCACATTCATCATTATCGCTATTACTATCATTTGAATGAGAAGATGGAGATACCTCATCATCTGCCATAAGGCATAGTAGTGCTTCTTCATTCTTTTCTGATGATGCTCCTTCAGTTTTACTGTCTTCATCACTTGTGTCGTCCCAAGTGACTTTGAGTGTTTTTTTCTTCTTGTAGTCTTAGGAACTTTTTTCTTTGTTCTTTCTACTCAGTCAGGGACACTCGTTCTTGTAGTGTCCCACCTTTTTACATTCATAGCACTTTACTTTCGATTTGTCAACTGGCCCCCTTTTCTGTAATTCTCTTTTCTTCTGAGAAATCTTCATGAATTTCCTGAACTTCTTAGCATATAGAGCCAGCTTTTCCTTACTGAAATTTGTATCACTCTCCTCATATTCTTCATCTTCATCATCTCTCAATCTTCTTAGACCTCAGGGCTAAGACCTTCTTCCTTGTACTTGCCTTCTCTCTTTTTTTTCAAGAGACATCTCATAGGTCAAAAGAGATCCTATGAGATCATCAAAGTCGAGCTTGTTCAGATCTTGTTGTCCCTCAACCACAGTCCTCTTCATGTGCCATTTCGGTGCAAGGACCTGAGGAACTTTTTCACTTTTTGTTCATTAGATCTTGGGTCGCCCAAAGCGGCTAACCCATTCACAATATAATTAAAGCGAATAAGCATGCTATTAATAGATTCATCATGTTTCATTTTGAACGAATCATATTGATGATTTAGTATATTCAACTTTGATTCTTTCACTTTCTCTGTTCCTTCTTGTGTAATAACTAGTTTTTTTCCAGATTTCATTTGCACTAGTACATGTTGATATTCTGTTGAATTCAGTTTGATCTAGTGCATAGTAAAAAATATTATTAGCTTTCCAATCTAGCTTAATTAAGTTTTTAGTTCCATAGTCTAATTCATTATTGTGAAGAGGTACATATACACTATTTACTAGTCTAGTAGGCATATCAATATCATTTTCAATGACATCCCAAATGTCACTGTCCATGGAACATACATAAACTTGCAATCTGATCTTCCAATAAGATAAGTTAGATGCATTAAATAGAGGTGCTCTAGAAGTAGACTGTCCCTCACCTAGGGTAAAACTATTTGATGTCATTTCCACTCTAGATTGTTAAATATGTACGTGATTTGTATGCAGTTACAAATTTATGAGTGACCTATGCTCTGTTACCAATTGTAGGATCTGGATGGCACCAAAAGAGGGGGGTGAATTGGTGTATAAAACTTTTTCGTCTGTTTCTACAATGATTAGTCATAAAAGCGGAAGCATACAAATGCAAACATGAACAATAAGAAGAAACAAGAAACGAAAACACAAAACACAAACAAACGAACAGAGGTTTGTTTACGAGGTTCGGCCGAACTCCTAGCCTACGTCCCCGCTCTGGTCTTCTCGAACTTGAGACCCACAGAGATTACTGAACTCCTTCTTCAAGGGCAAGGCTCCCTTACAACTTCTCCTTTCTTTCTCAGAGGACAAGGAGACAACCTCTTACAAGTTCACTCTTGAACTCACTCTTCCTTCTATCCTGGATTCTTCACTCGAATCACAGAAGGAGGAACTAAGGCTTTTTCACTCAAGCACTCACTAGCTAAATTTGCCAAAGTTATTTCCCAAGACTCTTGGGATTACAATAAATACTCTGCAAAGCCGATCTAATTTGTCACTCATAAAACTAGCCATTAATGCAAGTACAATACACTTCACCTACCCCTCGGTCGTCCACCGCTCCTGCCTCGGTCGACCGTTGCTCTGGTGAAGTCTTCACTTGAACTGCCGTCTAGTGCCTCGTTCGTCCACCGTTCACCCTCGGACGTCCGCAGTTCAAAGTCCGAACCTTTGTTCCTCAGTCAAGCTCCTTCGGTCGTCCGCCAAGACCATTGGCCGATCGATTTTGACTTGAGTTCACTTCTTCAACCTGTCTCTGATCGTCCGCTGATTGCAACCCAATCTTCTCGGACGTCCACTCTTCGGTTGAAGATTTTGGTCAAGCTCCTTCGGTTGTCCGCGCTTCATCTTCGGTCGACCGATCTTG
>LTAE01011230.1:0-15573 GCA_001647135.1 Pontederia paniculata
AGAGAGAGAGAGAGAGAGAGAGAGAGAGCAAACAAGACTAAGAGGAGGATGCAGAAGAAGAAGCAGGAGCATGAGCCTTTGGCATGCAACAAACGTGGGAAGTGCTCACCAATTATTTATATACGAAGAATGGCACACTTGGAAGGAACAAGGAGCATCTCTCTCTCTCTCTCTCTCTCTCTCTCTCTCTCTCTCACTCACGGAGAGAGAAAGAGTGGTTGGTCATGTAAGTAACTTAAAGTGTCACTATTTTTTATGTTAACATATAGTTACTGTTGTGGAATAATGAAACCATTATGTTCGCTAATTACAAGAAAGTTATAACTGGTTATTAAACTAAAAAATGCTTTGGTGTCATGAAGAACTAAATTAGTCGATTAGTAGAGTATTAATTCACAGGGATCATGTCGACATCGATCCCAAGTTCAAAATTAAATTTCACATTAGTTATTGTCGAGAAATAAGATCCTACAAGTGTTGGATGACTTGTGTGGGTAGTGAAGGTATGCATGCAGGACTGTGCGATAGAGAGTGGATCAACATCGTCATTAATGACGATTTGATGAGATCCTTGGGCAAAGGGAAACAACTTTAAACGACAGATTTTTGTGTGCTCTTTTTATTATTTTATTTTCTTTACACGTATCATTTTATAACTTCTACGTGTCTATTACTATTAAAACATCATGTGCATTTTTCAAAAGAGTATTGTTTTAATTTATTAAATTTTTTATCTAATCTCAAGTTTTAAATTTATAAATTTTAATATTGGATCTTATCTCAATTTGTCAAATTCCATCTAAAATTCTATTAATTTATTTTTTAATAATTAAAATATTATTGTTATCCTTATTTTCCTTGTAATAAAAACATTAAAAAAGGTAAATCTATAAATTATATTTAATAATTTTTAAACAATTATGAAATGTTATGAACATGTTTTTTTTATTTTAAAATATTTTAAAAAATTATAGTCAAAAGATATTTTGTGTGTGCGCGCGTATGCTCGTGTGCGTGCATGCGAGTGTGTGCATGTGCGTGCGTGATGTATGTGCGTGTTCGAGTAGAGTACATAGGATATGTAACTCCTGAAGTATAACCTAAAATTTTATTTACCTTAAAAATCACCAACTTTTCAATTGATTATAGATGTTATCATTACAATATTTTTTTTTAGAAATCATTAAATATTAGTTCAATAAATATCATATGAATAAATGTTTTATATTACAATTTGTTCACAATAAAATTTATGAATAAGTATTTTTTTATTAAACCGATTAAAGTTTATGGTATATTTAAAAAAACTTTAATATTTTGAAACATTTCAAAAGTGTGTAATTGATGACAATTGTTGAATTAATTTTTATGATTTTTTTCAATAAAATCATAACATAGAGTAACTTTGTAATAAATGTACACATTGATCTTTTTAAAAGTTACAAAAACTAAATTAGAGTATAAGTTTATGGTATATCTAAAAAAACTTTATAATTTTTTTTAAAAAGTGTGTCATAGGTGACCATTGTTTAACTAATATTTAACCATTTTTTTCAACAAAATCACATTAGAGGTTACTTTTGAAACAAATTTAAACGTTAATGATTTTTTCTAGAAATTAAAAAGATTAAATTAAATTGATTACGAGAGTTTAGATTTTTTTATGCAATTATCTCAATATACATATCCCACGTATATAATGCAATACATAGGAGCAAGCTACACTATTGTAGCAAAAAAATCTTCAATTTTGTAATGCAACAGCTCATGCCTCAGGCGGCGGCGGCACTTGTGTCAGCAAATCTATGCATCCAATTTATGATTCATACATATTTATGCATACATAGAACGTAGACTAGGAAACTAGGAACAGGAATTTAATTTGAGAGATATATACCAGAAGAAGATACCAGAAGTAACTTGTCACAGATAAAATAACTTTGGCATGCAGGGTTTGATCATTCATCTATTACAAATCTTTCCATCCATTAGAAGGATTGAAGACGTCATTGGCTCATGCAGGTTACACACAGTTCTAAGATCATACTTCTGTAAACAAGAAGTAGGACTTTGAAAATGACTCCTCTACTGGCAAGGAAGCAAAAAAATACACCTGAATTATCTGTTGATATATCTACGGTCAAATAAGAAATGTATGGAGCAACAATCAGGTTGAACTTCTTCAACATTTGACTATTAATAGTCTCGAGTTTGAATACACAGTTGCCAAAAAGAAATTGTAGAGTAACACTTCATGCAGCGTGCATGAACAGTTAACTATATATTGACCCTGTCATAGTCACCATAACAAAAGAGTTCTGTCTTCAGCTGGCTACATAAAGATGCAGACGAAGGTGGCAAAGACCAGTATCCGAAATTTCGCTCCGACTAATATGTGTCGCCTGTCTCGAATAATCTGACCATGCGCAATTGATCAAAAGAAAGAAGAGGACGAAGATCGGAAAAGAGGAAATACAAAAAAAAAAGTAAGTAAGTTGGCGTCGTGCACCAGTGCATGTGTCGGGGATCATGCAAATAAAAGTAAGGGAATGGGCATCACCAGCCATAGGTAAAAAAAGGGTGGCACACAAAACACACACAGTGGCCATCACTAGGTGGCAGCAACAGGGACTGGACCTCTCGAGCAAATGGAGCGCAACGATCATGCACGCTGGCAAAGTGGACAAGGACGCTAATGCCTTGGGAAAAAGACACACCAACCCTCTCCTCCTTAATCCGCCAGGGCGTGCCACATCCTGCACCTGTTCATGGCGATGCAATTAACAGAGGCCGAGGACCAGTGAACAGTGTCTCACTCCAATGCATTCCCCCCTGCATGATTCTGGTGGGAGAAAGAAAGACAAGATGATCAAGTTAGTTGGTTTGGCGGCAGAGTGATCTCGTGATCCAACATTGAAAGCTTAAGCAACACTTGGTGTTGGAAAGTTGCATTAAGATTTATTTGAAGAAAATGCTGAAAGGTTCAATCATGTGGGATGTAAATCTATCATGGATCCGTTATGCTCAATCCGGTCGCCTTTATTGTCACACTCCATCACTTGTCCATCACCCATGACATGGCTATGTCGAAAAGTTGCAGAGCCCCTTGCAAATGATAGGCACGAAAGTTCTCGATTGTCCAAAACGTCGTTGTTGGAGTTGGCCTCCTTTCAGTCATTTCTTACTTTCTTTGTGGACATCGATGGATCCACCCATGACAGAATGAATGTGACAGCAGCAACTCCCTTGCATGATCAGGGATGGATATCTGAACACACTTTTTTCCTGATCAAACTACCGGATACCCTCTCCCTAGTGCTAGATCCTAGGTTTGTAACATCGTTCAGAATTGACAAAAGAGACAATCATAAGATGATTAAAAAAAGGGGAGAGTAGTGCACCAAGTGAGGGTTGTTCTGATGGCTTGATCACAACAGTTTATTCACTGAAGTAGAAGCTTTGCATGTCTAGCCAGAACAGTAGAACTGTTCAACAGGTGCCCTCTGATTTGGACTTTACTTGCCAACAACAGGTGAATGAGTGCATGACAACACCTAACACACGCCCAAAAAAATGGACCACTATGAGAAATCACCAGGTGCAGTCCCCTCCTACTGTGGGTGAAAAGTGGATCTCAAGCACCACAAGACTGCAGTGGTTTCAGAGGGAATGTAGTGGTTTCAGAGGGAATGACCACCAAAAGGGAATGTACACATGAACCATTTTTTTACTACTAGATTCACAAGTCAATGAACTGCAGGAAGGCACTTCCGACTTTGGAAAAGTCTTACTAGAATCAAATATCTTGAAAGAAACAAACATTCTCAATCACAAATGGCACTGCTTGCATTAATATCTCCTAAATAGTAACATGTAGAACAAGATAGCACTTAACACTTACCTTTCGGGTATGCAGTGGAGAAACCTTACTCATATTGTAGCAGCAATGTCATGTCTGTCATCCAAATTCCAAACCATGTGCAAGCTCAACATCAACAAATACTTGTTCTTATCAATAAGCAGAAGGGACCATATTAAGTTTCAATGTCCATCGCCGTGCTCAATGCCCAAACTTTACCAGCACAATGCATTACAGACAGCACAGTGCAGCACTGTTTGGGAAGAAAGTGTAGTTAAGCCAGACACTGTTGTGAAAAAATGCTGCAAGCCAGACAGACTCAAATTCAATGTAGAAGACACTGACAACTGATGAAGGATCCCCCCAGAAAATTCAATACAAATTCTAAAGGTAACAAAGGACTGGCCAAGAGTACCCAATACAAGGACATACTCTATTTCACCGAATAAAAGACAAATATATAAACACATAACAAAACTTCGTTAATATCATAGTCTGAGGAAACTACCCTACCATTCATAAACATCATTCCACTTCGTAACACTTGCATTATCAAGTCAGTATTGTGACAGTTCAGAAATAATGCTAGCAAGTGGAGAATAAAGAAATATCATGCAGCCATTGGTACTTTATCTCATCAAGAAAGATCTCCTTTTCCTAAACGAACTCTTATCCACCTTATCTACAATGAAAATGAAAAAAAAATAAGTCTTACCTTGACACGAATCCATAAATAGCAGCATAGAACAGAATATTCATCCCCCAAACCTTTTTCCTTAAGAAAAAACAGGACAATTAAACAATCAAAGTAGCGCTTACAAAAAAATGTACGAGAGTAGCAGCTCAACAATGGAAAACGCCACAAAAATGGCATCTTTCATGGATATCCAATAGACATAACATCTAGATTAGTAACTAGGAAATAGTGTTTCACCTGTTTGAGGGCATTCTTTTCCAATCAATGGCTTGCATTGTTAGCAACACTATGTTAATTGGCATTCCTGGTGTGGTAAAGTGACAATTCACTGATAGCAAACAAGAGCGATAGCAACCTTCTAATTTCAGCAAACAAACATTAAATTTATATGTCAAAAGAACAAAGGTAGGAAACTAATGTAATCCACATAATAAATTTCGATTGCTTGCACATAAACTCAATCCCTTTTATGAATCTGTATTCTGCAGCATGGTCTACACAAAGATTCATATTAAATAAAGTCAAGAACACCATACAAGAACAATATAAGCCGATAACTTTTTTGGAATGAAAAAGGATAGATGATAATGTGTCAGTCATCCGCTATATTATTTTGTCAGACTTACAAAGTTATCATGTACAAGTAATTATGAGTATCCCCAAGGTCACTCCCACTCTTTAATATAAGCTCCCGCCGTATGCACAATATTTTCAATGTAGACTCCTCTCACTTGGAAAAATACAATCATTCCTTTGTCTCCAAATAGCCCACATGATACCAATTGACGTTATTCTCCACCTTGAAGAAACATGTGTGGACCTATGCACCATATCACAGCCTCTGAAGGAACACCAATATATAAGCCGATAATCACACAAGGGCATGAATTGTGATACACTGGTTCAGTTAAATGAAGTTCATATCTAAAAAAAAGTTGAATGCAAAGCTTAATGGTAGCACAATGCTAACCATAAACTCATAAATTTTTTTGTTGCTTAAAAATAATGCTTATAAGCACTGCATTGCCTTCCATATAATTCAGAATTGAAATTACCTTACTATTCATTGGTAGTGATACACATTATTCTATTTGTCCATGTAACAAGAAGAAATACACTGTACATAGTTCCTCCTTGATAATGATTAGCAGGCAAATAAGAAGTTGTGATATCTTAGACAGGGTAAAATAAATCTAAATATGCAAGGGATCAGCATCTTTTTGTTGTTTCATTAACTTACATAAATATCTTGGCAAGCCATATTTGTGGTTTTTGTTTGATGTATTGCGTACGACCCCCATAAATCATTCTTTACATCTTGGTTGCTCACCCTTATATAGACAATAATGGGTTGGCTGGTTTAATCTCAATGCCAAACCTAATTCATACCATATAAATAGACAAATGTAAAAGACTTGTCATTAGCTAAAAACAAGATTCTGACAGAAGAAGTTATTAATAGTGCAATTCTGTCAAAAAAGCTAATATCAATTAAAGTTTACTATTTTGTATTATCAGTGCTCCCAAAGGATAAGAAGTTAATAGCTATATAATTTAGGCAAATAAAGTTAATATCATTAAAAGTTTACTATTTTGTATGCCCGGTTAGCTTAATGTCACTTTGAAAAGCAAAGGCTTTGTAGTATAGATCAACAGCAATTTCAAGCTTCAAGAAGCATCCCAGAGGAGTCTCACTCTACTGACAGCAATAATTAATTAATTACGTACTAAAAGCAAAGAAAAAAACTCACCTCAGATGGCATCATTATGATGCTAAATTGCCCTCTCTATCGCTCATATATAGAAAAGGTAATTACATAGGAAAATGCACGAACATAATACAAATACGTGAGTGATAAAATTTTCTTTCGTATGGAAGAATCATAACCTGTGAAATGCAGTTTAACAGCAGGAAAACAATAGACTAACAACTAAGGCATAAGCATCGTGAAATAGCATAAAAGTAAAAACCAAATCAGATTGGTCCACTTATTATTAGTGAAGAAAAATCATTTTCCACATTCGATCCGAAAAACATTGGAGTCAATCATAAAAAAATTAATGAAACGGACAATAAAGGAAGCATAAGGAACAACTTTCAGAGAGAAATTAAGGACCACACGGCAATACTAAATGACATGCATACCGAGCTGGTGTTAAAAATTATTTTTTGAGAGGACGGTGTTAAAATTATAATAAAAAGAAAAACTGCAAGATTAATATAAGTACTTGATGTATTATGCCAATAAAGCATTTGACATTGAGATACTATTGCCAAATTTAGTTACATTCATGCCAAACTGTAGCAATTATTCACCATAATATATAAATGGCTGACATATCTAATTATCAGAAGTAGCTTTACTAAATTGAGAACTTACACTCATATACACATTACTTTCAAAAAGAAAATTAGCACATGAACTATGACAAAGAAGAAAAAGAGGTAGATGCCATATGTATTCCCACAGTGAGAACAATTGAAATAACAGAAGTGCAGAAGGAAGAGAAACAGTGCACACTCCCTAAGATCTCGGCCCCATGCTATAAGAACGAGAAAGATTGAAAGCAAAATGCAAAGTTCCACCCTTAATGCCGGCCTCACCGCCCACTAATGGAGTGTATTCCTTTCTGCATCCAGGACAGCGCCCATCAGCTTCAAGAATCCTATTGTAGCAAAACAGACAGAGACGGAAACCACAAGCACAGGGAATGAAGCTGGAGTCTGTCAGATCAAGGTCCTCATAGCAGATGGGACATGAAGATGGCGTCGAGATAATGCCATGTTGGGCCCACCCAGCAGTCATTGCAGTCAGACAACGACGTTCTATGCTCACGGGAAAGCTCAGCTGCTTTGTGAGGTTGGGCAAACTCTGAGGCCGGAATTCATCATCTGGCATCCAAGCTCGATGAACAGTCCGATCTGAGACTGGCTTCACAGAACCACAACAAGCCTCATTGACAAGTCCCCGGGAACCGGTGGATTTGACAACATTTATTCTTGTGTGCGCATCATGGTCAGAGAGCCCATTATCGTGATCACTGGCATCAGTCAGAGCGTCTGCAACTGCTTCCCAATCATCCAACCCTCCTTTCTCCACTCCTCTCTCTTCCTCCTCTTCAGCATCGCTAATGCTCCTTGAGGAGGAACCAAAGCTGCTTTCGCAGCTAACGCCAGTACCTGTGAATCTTGTCCCGTTCTCTTGGCCTGCGGGACACTCCTCACTGTCATCGTGCAAGCCTGAGTCATCCTGCCTGGAGGCGTTCCAGCGGCGTTCCTCTGCCGCGGGGCCAGACCCCAAGTCCTTACAACCGGTCCGAGGAAGTGAAACGGAAGCGTGAGGCGGCACCGCAGGTGGAAGAGGAGACTGAGAAGACGCCGGCAAAGCTTCCCCGCCCGCTGTGGCCACGCAACCCTTGTTCTTGACTGCGGAATAGACCAAATTAGCTGAAATTCCCATCAAAATCAAAACTTTCCGAATGAGGAATTCGAAAAGCAACAAGATGGAGCAATTCGCCAGAAAAAGGGATCAAATTTATCGCAGAAATCAAAAGCTTCTAGGATCAGGAGGAAGAAGACGCTACCTTGGGAGAGCCATTGCTCGCGCCGGGCGTCCAGCTTGCACTGCTTCAATTTGGCTGACCGATTGACCTAATCGAAAGAAAAGAAGAGATTTTGACACCAAAATCCCGATCAAAATACAAGATCTTGGCCACTTACCCTCTTCTTCTTAGCCATGTCCCTGGAGACGGCGGGCACCGAGGCGTCGTTCGCCATGGCGTGGATGTCCTTCCTTCACTAAGACGATACTGGATAACAGAGGAGGAGGAGAAGAAGAAGAAGAGTGCGGCGAAACGGATAACCAAAGGAAGAAGTGACGAAAAGGAAAAAAAAAAAGGGGCTCCTTTGCGGTTTCCTCTTTCCTTCGGTTTTGCTTTGCACTGCCTTTTAATTTGGATACATATGTGCACGTAATAATATATATATAATAACTGATGGGAATTTAGAACACACATTTTAGCATGGAGCAAAATTTTGTTCTTTATTTTCTTGGAGACTAAATAGTTCAAAACGAATAAGCATTTGGAATGGAAAAAAAATTATACATAATTTGTACTCTCAATGTTAACGATGATCTGTGAACTTGTAAAGGTTTATATAATTTAAGAGGAAATGCTCTTTCTTTGATGGGGAACATAGTCCTGTGTGTGTGGTGGTAAAAATAGGATGTAACATGGAGCCAAGCATGCCAACTTAAAATTAGCCTATGTGATCTATAATGCACCAGGGTCTATACCACTTGTTTCTTATCTTCGATCAAATGCATGGCTGAACACTTGGAGTGTGCTAAGTTTACTGACTTTTTAGGGCTTGAGCTTGTAAAGGTAGAAAGAGTTGAGGGTCTTTTGTATCTTTGTTATGGTTTGGTGGGACAATCTTTGTCTGGTACCATGGCCTCAGGTTTCCTCCTCTGCTGCTGGTAAAGTCAGCTTATTCCTCTATAGTGTAACATTATGAGTCAACTTAATCAAGACAACAATAGTTGGAAATAAAGCATGACCCAATGTTATTTGAGAAGGACGCTTGATGAATCTAAGACAGGGCCTCAAAACCTTGAAAAATGAAGGGGGATACATATTGCATCATGCTTATCTGATTAGTGCTGTACAGTACTATAGTATACAGTGATTCTAAGGACGAAAGAAACAAGAGAGAAAACAACTCAGCTCGTTGGCAGCCCTGTAATTAGAATTTTGCAGTGACCTCAGCAGCAAAGTTGCCATGCAAGATTGAAACACTCACAATTCAGTTGTCGAACAAAGCAATCAATCCCAATTTTTGCCAGAACCACCAGTGAGGATGTATCAAAATTAGAGATGATATTAAAATGTAAGTTCCACAGGTGCAGTAATATTTTGTGCATCATTTGCTTCAACAATATGCAGCAAAGATGATTCCTCTGCAGAGATAAATACACAGAAAGGATTTGGCTCCTAGATGCAAGAGTTGCACATTACAAAAATAGACTCGAGGAATGGCAGAACTAAACTTATCTGGATAATAAAAAATAAACTTAAAGGACTAAATTTTATAAGGACCTTCATACACGATTTTTCATCTCGATTACACTGCAGCAGCTCCTTACTGCGTGTTAGTGAGAACTCTTATAGTGGCACACTTGTGAAGCTTCGCAGAGAAATGGAACAAAGAGTATATAGATAGCATTATCAAGAAGTAACAGTCCACCTGCTATGCCAACTTTCATAGGCTCCCAGTTCCATTCGCATTTGGATTGCTGAGTAGCATTACCATCTCTTCTCGGACAATGAAATAAGCTGAAAGAAAAAGAAATAATAAGTTAGTAGTTCAAAACTGATATGAACTTTACAGTTAATTTCTCAGAGAGCCATGTCCTTTTAATTCAAGGACTACACCAAGGAAATCTTACAAAAACCTACAGACAGCTCATGGTAGATTCATCATCATTAGAGAAGATAACTGATACTTGTATGCCTTTTCCAAGAGAAAATAGAAGTGGAACAATATATCAAAAAGAAAATTGATAGTCACCAAAATTAATAATTGAGGTCGGAAAAAGTAAGCATCATAGATGTAGTCCCAAGACCTGCCTTATCTTGAGACATGGTTGCACCAGAGGAAGAATAAACAAGATGACATGAATAAAAGAACAGAGATTAAAGATTTCAGAGTTTGCACAAGTGTACAATGATTCTGTTGGGCTTTCATTTATCATTGCAAAGGACAACAAAATGTCTTGAGAGATCTGAAGTCAACATGACAGTTTGCATGTACTTTTTGCATGAACAGGACCAAGGTCTTGAAGAAACTCGTTGTTTTTTCTTCTTCAACTTTTCTTTATAATAAAGTCCAAACTGGTTGAACCATAACCTTCTACCAGATATAAGGTTCCAACAAAAATAAATCCTCCAGACCAGGCCATTCCACAATAGAATTTTACAACATGCAAAAGTCTAGAGAAGACCAAGATTTTGACCAACACTTACAGCTATACTAATAATCAAGCCTTTATCATTTTGGATCAAGTTAGCAGTATAAGATGCATAGAATGTATAGTTTCTAAGTTGTCATTGATTAAACAAAAAAAGGAAAATGCCCACTAACCAAGGTTCAGAAATACAGTATATGGTATGCATGTAAAGGGTTTGTGAAAAGTACATGCAACATGTGCCGCCTATTCATCTTTTCTTTCCTTTTTTTTTTTTTTTTTGAAAAAGCTTTTCTTTCCTTAATTGTTCATTAAAGTAACTGCATACATTAATATGGTTGACAAAAATCAGCAACAAGTATCATCAATGCCTAACAGCCATTCAATTAACTCCAACAAAAAAAATTATTAGCATGTCATTCCCTGTATATGAGAAAATAGTCATAACAACATTGAACAGCAAAAAGAGCACAAAACAGCAAGGGAGCAGAATAAAACAAAATAAAATAGAGCAGACAGATTAGCTGCACTTATGCAGCTGCATGGCCACATAAGCGGTTCAAATTGCACACATTCTTTTTTTTAAGAGAATCAAATTGCACCTACAGAGAGATATGTATGCAGTCGCATATGCAGATAAAATCAACATATATACTTATTTTTATATAAAAAATATGAGAAATCTTAAAATTTATCTATAACATAAATAGCCAGAGAGCCGACACATCTTTAAAAAGGAGTCTTAAAAGGTATATATTTAGCTAAGCAGCCAGAGAGCCAAAATCCAGACATATACCACAGAAATATACAGTGCATCAGTACCATATGTGCAACTGCATTGACTACGTTTCTGAAGAGGACACTAACCTGGCGAGCAACCTGTACTAGCCTCCTACTATCTCTTGATGAGGAGTCAATTACCAAACCAGACTTTTCAGGTTCAACCAGATGAACTTCTGAGTCCAATTTCCTTCTGGACGAATCATCTTCCTCTAAAGAAACAGTTTCATTTTTTGCCTCTAGAGATCCTCTCCTACGCTTCCTCTTATACTTAACGATGTTATCAATTGGAGCCTCAGTAAGCTGTGTCATCATTCTGCATGATTCACCATCTCTAGATTCACCTTTTTTAAATGCAAGAACAGCTTCCTGGTTTTCTTTTTGTGAAGAAGTACCCAATTCCTCTACTTCTTTACAATCTGTATCTGTTAACCTCAAATTCTCAACCACCTTTTCACCATTGATCTCCTGCTTTATACCTTCATCAGAAAGAGAACTGTCATTTATGTCAATTAGAGTAAACAGAAGTAGTTTATTTTGGTTATCCTCTTCGCTAATATTTCCAGAGTCCAATTTAATGTCTCGGCTAATATGGCTCTCCAAAGAGGTGTCACACAATTCTGTGACAGATTGTCCAGTTGGAAGCCCTGAGGTTTGACAATTAAGAGGTTCCTTCAATTCAATGCTTTGGCTTTCTGAATTTTTCACGTCTGCCATGGATGTCTGACTGAAATTAGAATTAGGGCTTTCCTGAGATACCTCACTGGTTCTTGCGTGCATGATATCAACAGATCTAGCCATGTCACTTGGTTCACCATCAGTAGAGTGATGCACATTAATCAATTCAATAGCTGCCACGTCACTGAAGGCACGAAAGGATCTAGGCTTCGCAATGCGCTTTCTTTGCATTCTTCGTCTTCGTCGCCAGTTACAAATCTTAATAGCATGATCATTGATGTTATCCAGATGGCCAATTTCCTTGGAATCAAGAGATGCCTTTAACTGATTTATTTTGTCTATCTCCATAGAATTTTCGGCAGTGGATCTTTCAACCTTACCATTTTTGCATTTAATAATTTTACTATCCATCTTAGGAAATCTGTCATCACTTACTGCAAGATGCTGCCTCCTGGTTAATAGGTTATGTTCAAATGCACGTATCCGCTGGGTGCACCCATTTCGGTAAGGCTCCTGTTCCTTGTTTGTCAGTATTATTGATGCCAAGTCAGGCTTTCCGGCACAAGCAGTTGATGATGTCATATCTTTCAAGGAATCAACTCGTATTGGACCTTTCATGAAGTAAAAATTACCAGCTTTGCCCTTTGATTTAATGTCAGCATTTGGCGTCGCCCCGCCCTGAACACAAAAAGGATTAATCACATCATATTTGCTCTTCTGCCATATATTTAGGCAGGAAGTAATATCACCCAGGGTTTGTTTGTTAAAAAACCTTTGCTTGTTTACTCTTCTTATTCTCCAACTCTGAATGCACTCTCTTCAGTTCAGATCTAAGAGTGCCTATTGTATCCTTCGCTTCGCGGAGCTTTCTTTGAAGTTCGTGAATCTTTCTTGCTTGTGATAATTTCACCTTTTCAGCTTCTTTAATCTGTAATGCATTCATTTCTATCGGCTTAGTAATAAAGCATTAAGAAACGTAACAATCATATCACAAAGGAACAGCATCTAGTCTCTTTATCATGATAATGGCAACAACACTTTAAGCATCCCAATTCCCACCAAGTATAATTGGTTAGAGCTCTCCTTGTGTCATACATGATTTTTCCAAGGAAGAAAAGTGATATGATCTTTACTTCCAATTGATACAAAAATTCAGGTAAACATCCCTAACCTCCATCCTTAATGAAAACATAAAAGAAAAATCTTTACCAGCAAATCACACAAAAGACACCCAAAAAAGGTCCAGAGCAAAAGAAAAAGAAGCAGCAGCTACTGCAAGTTCCATCTCTTCAACCAAAGACCGACGCACCTTGGAGTCCGAGATGGTCTTCACGCGTAGAAGCAAAGCGAGCGACTCCTCCTTCGCCATCGAGAGGCTCCGCTCCAATTGGACCGCCCTGCGGTCAGCCGCCAGCACCCGCGCCGCCGCCTCCTTCGCCATGTTTAGGATAATGTCGGAGTACGCCCGTTTCAGCGCCTCCATTTTCTGCACCGGAAAGCGCCCATGATAAAACCTCGTCAGCATCCGAAGACAGGAACCGCCGGAAGAACAGCAACGGAAATCAATCCCAGGCGCGGGAGCACGCGCAAAACAAAACGAAAAGAGAAAAATAAAAGAAAAGAAAAGACCGGATTTTGACGAGCCTTTCGGCGATTACCTCCGCGGCATCGTCCATCGGAAGAGGGAGAAGAAGCGGCGGCGGCAGCCGTCAGTGGCGGTGGTCGACGTCGGCGGCGAGGCGGCGGCGGTTGGAGGAGGGGAACGGCGGAAGCAGGAGACGGAAGTGGGTTTGTTGGAGGCGTTTAATTTTTTTATTTTATTTTCGTGGGGTTTTTTATTGGGGTTTCTTCTTCTTTCTTTCCCCTTTCCGCTCTTTTGCTGTCCGTTATAAGTCTTCTGACTATGACGGGGAGATTTAGAGATAATTCCCATATTACCCCTACTGGATGCTGTTATTGATCGCGCGCCTGCGTGTTTTTGGTCGAGTTCCTGAGGGGTTGAGAAGTCTTTTGAAATCAGTGTGGTGTGAAGGCGGTCACTGTTTAGTGTTTGGACTGGTGTCGTTTATGGATGGAGGCGACCGGTTTTGCAGTTTTGCCATTCAACCATTTTTATTTCCATAAATTTTTTTTATGGTTGATGTTTAAAATAAATAAATAAATTATTTTGATATTTAATTTTATGACTTTTTCACTCAAAGCATTTACTGCTTGAATTTGAAATAAGTTTTTTTTTTAATTTTCTATGTATTTAGTTAATAAACATAATGTTATTTGTCTTTAGATAATTATTTTAAAAAGAGATGAATATTTTGAATGACCATGAAGACCAACTTGATTTTAATGAAAATAATAAAAGATAATTCATTTTATTTCAAACATTTTAAATAAAAACTAACTTATTTTGTTAATAAATGGAACATTTTGTTAATAAATGGAACGTTAGTTGCCTTTAGATAACTATTTAAAAAAGAGATGAATATTTTGAATGATCATGAAGACCAACTTGATTTTAATGAAAATAATAAAAGATAATTCATTTTTTTTCAAAAAATTTAAATAAAAACTAACTTATTTTGTCAAATACTAAAGTAGTCATACTTTTTTTTTAAACTCTTTTCATTTTTTTCTACATTCTTTGCAAGTTTTACGGAGCACAACCTTTTTCTTTTATAAGTCATTGTAGTGCAACTAGTTACAAAGAAAATCATTCGAGCAATTCATTTCAGAACCACAAAAAATAATTAAGTCCAAAAAAAAAAATGTGAGTAGACAAACACCAAAAAAGATTTATTACTTCTTTAAAAAAATTAATGTCACTACTATTAAAACCTTAGATTTCACCTCATTTTTTATGTTTTCATTTGGTCTAGAGTGAACTTCCATACGTGCTCATGTCAGTCAACTCGTGCTTGATCTGCTCGTGCATATGTCGTACTTGATCTTTTATTAAAAGTTCCTACTTGACGGCACGACCTAGCCCAATACAATTTTGATCGTGCTGCCCATGTCATGCGATCGGACTATCGACTTTCTACTTTTTTTATTCTTTTTGTTTTTTTTGTTTTTTTTGTTTTTTTTTTATTTTTTTTTGTTTTTTTATCTTTTATTTTATTGTATAGTTATCATTTATTCTCTTTCAAAATTTAGCCTCTACTTTCATTTATTTTGATAAAAAATTGTTAACAAAGTAAAATATTATTAAACATGATTTTAGAAAAATAATACAAATAATTTTAAATATAAAAAAATTGCCCTCGAAGTATAAAAATAATAAATTAATGAGACAAAAAAATTTATTATGAAAAGCGTTAATTATTCTTTTTATTTATAGTAAAAATTATATTTCTATTGAACAATAATGGAACTAATTGACATGAATTTGAATTTTAAAGTATTTTGATATTCTGAAAAAAAAAACACAACCTTATCTTTTTTCAGTTTTGCCCTCACATCTCCCATTTTATTTTCTTCATTTGCATGGCTTAAAATTATTTCTGTAGTCAAATGGATTCAAGTTATTTGCAGCTATGATTTACAATTTAATCTTTGTCGTGGAACATATATATATATATATATATATATATATA
>LTAE01011231.1:0-15571 GCA_001647135.1 Pontederia paniculata
CTTGATGCCATCCAGATCCTACAGTTTTCGCTTTGAATTTTCTAATTTTATGTATGTGTTGTGTCATCAAAATAAATAAAAAAGAAGAAAAAGCGCTTACGAAGAGCTACATATTTGCATTTCATATTTACAGCACGAAGATATCGACAAATATCTTGTTGCTACTACTTTCAAATGCTTATATGCTCTTGATTGTCAGCTGGCATGAAGATTTCATTGCCATCCTAGTGAAGGATTAAGAAATATATTTGCTTCCCTTCTTTGTCATAGCATGAAAATTATCATGGAAAATGTGGTTCACTGTTAAAATACAAGGATGATTGATGGTTGTAAAGAGCTTTATCCTCAGCTTTCACAATCCCGCTCTCTGGCATAGAAGCTGACAGGATATGAGGCTAAGTGGAGAACATAATTCCTGCATCAAGAGTTATACTATTAAAAATTAAAAATGAAATAGCACCAGAAATGAAGCAACATGCACAAGAAATCAGAAATGATATTCTGAGCTTTCCCTTCAAAAATATTGTATGACTTGTGATCTAAAGTCACTAGTCACAAACGCACGAAAAAGATTAGATCATATTATTGAAAATTTAAAACCACAGGTGTGTAGAAATCAAGTGATTGCATCTCTAGAAAACTATCAAAAAAATCAATATAGTATGTAAATTGGAGCTCCATTCATGAATATGACTAATCATTGTTAACTGATAAAAATCGGCATTATGAGATGCTTTTAGAGATAAAGCAAAAGCTTGATCCACTTTACTACTTTCTATGCATTAGAAAAGAAATTTGGCAAATCAAATAAATGGATGATAATAAAGCTTGGTGATTCAAACTTAGAGAGAGAGAGAGAGAGGAGACGACGGTAGGAGCGGGGTCGACAGCGAAGTGGGGTGCAATAGCAGCGGAGCGTGCGGGGTCAGCAGTGGCAGTGGCAGCGGCGTAGAGA
Source organism: Pontederia paniculata (assembly GCA_001647135.1). Classification (NCBI taxonomy): domain Eukaryota; kingdom Viridiplantae; phylum Streptophyta; class Magnoliopsida; order Commelinales; family Pontederiaceae; genus Pontederia; species Pontederia paniculata. The sequence goes on from LTAE01011231.1 coordinate 956, forward strand.
GGCGACGACGGGATAGACATGAGGCAAAATGGAGGCGACGACAATAATAGAGCGAAGGTGGGAGAAACTTTTTCTTCTCTTTTAAACTAGGGTTTCTTAAGAGGTGATGGGTTGGATAAATTTGAACCATTGAAAAAATATGAAGGATCAAGATTCATTAGTTGCTCCTTACTTTAATTGAACAAAATCCATTTTCCTCTTTATGGAATATGAATCGTGGACTAAAAGATGACCAGTGAGAAATGTTTTCATAATCGAAAAGAACATCAACTCGGAGAGACTTTCGGTTCAAGTCAAAATGGTCGGATCAATTAAGTCGGATGGTCGGATCGGATACAATAAAATGATATAATTAATAAATTTGTATTATTATTTTTTTTAATGGCATAAACTTTTTAAACATTACCTCATAATGAAAATATCAAAGACAACTATATAATATACTTAGAAAATTACATTTTCATGATAAAATACAACAAAAATTAATTAAAGAAGAGGGTAATTAAAATATTTGAATAAGATTTAATTTATTCATTATTTTAATTTGATGATGCTAGCTAATTATTTTTTATTTAATTTCATGCACACATAAAATTAATTAGTGTTAATTAAATAATTAAAAAGTGAATTAATATGAGAGAATCATGAGTTATCACGATGAATTTTTTTATTTGAATATGTGTGAGAAAATAATTAATATTATTATTTATGCATTAAAGAGCAATTAATTAGGAGTGATTTTATCTTTTGAATTTGAATGTGTAAGAGATATTGTAATATATACGATTATGACAGCATTTTCTAATTTGAATTCATGAGGCAAGTTAGGTAATATTTTATTGTCATTAATTATGATAAATTCTTTTTTATTTGAACAAATTTGTCCAATTAAATATTTTAAAAGTCAACACATTTTTTTCCTTTTTTTGAATTGAGTGGTTCGTTTGATTGGTTTTAATTTGTTTTGGTTGGTTTTGACTGGTTCAAAATGGTTTATAGGCTACTCCGATTTAGCATCCTCTCACTACCAATGGGCTTTAATTTTATTTCACTCACTAGTCACAAGGACAAGAAAAGTTTGGTACAAATAAAATAGACAAAAAATATTTGGATCAATCAAGGATATAAAGAGACCATCAAGCGTATACAACCTAACAGTATCAATGCAAAATTGATATAAGAAATTCAATATAAATGTAAAAAAAATATGGGATTCCTAATTATTTTTATAAAAAAAATTAATGGGTAAATGAACGTTGCAAACTAAAAAAAATTAGTATGACTATTTTGATTTGCTTATAAATATCTCTTCAGTTGACCATTCAATTGTAACACTCCATACAAAAGAAAATATCTAAACTAGTCAACCAAATCCTCTTTGAGGACATGATCTCATGGTGTAGGAAAAAAAATGTATACATGTGTGATGTACAAACCATTCAAATTGCAAGGAGATGAGGCACAACATGACATGTTAAACTACATAAATGCTTGTGTGAGCAGTAATCCATGCAAGGTCAAAATTATCCATTTGGAATCCAAGCACAACAAAGAATCCATAAAAAAATAATTAATCCGCAGATAAACCATGTCAAATGATATTCATAGACGAATTTACTAGTTGTAATAAATACACATAGATTATATTAAAAGATATTTCCTAATGATTTTGACACATTAGCTCTAATTCCAATGATAAAATTAAATTTGATCATGTCAAATCATTGAGAACTAAAGAATTTAAAATGTGAAACTTACAAGAATTCCTACTTTGATCGGTGATGAATACTTTAGTGGGAATGAACTTTTAAAACAACAACTTGAAATTTTCAACCTTCTCTTCTCTTTCCAAATGCAGAATACAAAATAAAATGACACCCTTTCAAATTTCTTCAAAAAAATTATTCAAGAGATGTGATTTGAGGACTGTAACCATCTATTTATAATAATCATTATGTAATATGAATCTCTACCCATCATATAAGAAAATGCATTCGTTGGTCCCTCTACAATATAACAAAACTACATCATACTTATTTTAATATTCATAAAATAATTTTGGTCACTTTTATTTTGGATCTTAATTTATTTGACAACTCTTAATTGCATAATTATTATATTATCCAAAGTTGGATTTATGATCCAGTAATAAGGTCATGCAATCATTATAATACTTTCATAGTTCGTATGTTCATCAAAGTGATGAAGGGAATGGCATCTTGAAGGCATAGGATGTTACAACATACATAACATGAATTTATGTAGTTTAATAAGAATGATGCATGATGTTCAAAAAAATGAAAATCATATGAGATCATTGTTGATTGTTGATACCTTCATCTTCTTTCCTTTCCTATGTTTCTAATCTCCTATTATTAGTTTGTAAGGTGATAACATTTAATGCTATATTTTTTAAGGATGCATTCGATGCATTATTTTATATACTATGTATACGTAACAAGCTTGGTATTTGCTGTATTTGTATGGCCATTATAACATAGCAACTAGCCAAATATTGAAATGGTCGAGTTTTCTTTATGAAGAATTTCAACACTTTGAGCATATGAAATCCTCTATCACCCATTTTGAACTTTTTTTATATCTTTTTCGTTATACTATCAATAATATTGTATTACCTATATTGCTATATTATTATCCTCTCATCACTTTTATTCTTTCCATTTTTTCCATATATATTTTTTTAATTTTCTTCTTCACAAGGTCATTTAGTTCAGCATTTTGAAACTACAATAATAGGTTGTAAATTAATTAAAAATGAAAATCATATGCATGTGATCTTATCAGTGATGCTATGTTATGTAAATCGCAAAAAAAATTAATACATCCTCATTATGTTTTTGTTTTTTTTCATATTTTGAATTTCTTCCTCTCAAGCTCATTTATTTTTTGCATTTTAAAACTACAAGAACATGTTATAAATTTAGACTAACAAACTGCACCTCTTCAATTAATAATCACTTAATAAATGAATATAATGAAGAACACAATTTTATGTATATTTATATATTGGTTTTGAGATAAACGAATAAAATAATAAAAAACCATCACTAATGTTTTCTTTTCTTATCTTCATAATTTTGTTTTGGCAGTTGATAACCACACAACTACAAGGTAGTTTTTTATTAGTTTGACTAGACTAGGACACAAAGGAAAGAGATATGAACATGGACCTTCTAGCATTTCACTTAAAAAAAATTGTAGCTTTTTTTAAATCATTTAAATATCCTAAGTTATTTGTCATCTGATATTGGTAGTCATTGTTTCTTTAGTAAATGTATTAATTGTGAAACACGTAATTTCTCAAATAGTTGCATTAAATAATATTGCATGATATTTAAATTCTTGATCTTCTAATCTTTTATTTATTTTTAAAATTCTCAAAAAGTACTTTCTACACAACATTTTTAACACATTCATGATTAACATAGCTGATACAGTCATTGATTATGATCCAAATTATATCAAAATAGTTAAAATGTTGAAGGTTAAATATTGTCATGTAAAATGATTTCATGATGACCATCAAATTATATGATGATAGTCAAACACAGTACATAACTCGTAAAATTAATTTATAGACCTTTACAATATAGAATTCTAAAATCATTAAAAGTAAGTTTATAATTTGCAAGGCACTAGTATTTTTACTAGTGAGTAATGAGTTTTGATTGTTGCCTTGGATGGATTGGTGCATTTGATGATTAATAAACATAGTATACTATATATTTTTTATTTAATATTGTTCATAATTGTGGTAGAGAAAAGTTTATTTTTATCCAAAATTACGAGTAATTTTAGGTCAAAAAATATACAATATATACATTGTTGTTGCAGTATAATCTCGTTAAAAAAATATATATTGTGCAATGTACATTTCATTTATCATTTTTTTGGACTTTGAAACTTACTACATCCGTTTTTTCAATTCTTATATAAATGTTGGGGAGCATTATCCTATCTAATTTGAATTGCTTCAAATCGCACATTAATTTATAATGAATGAGATTTCTAATAAAAAAATTTATATACACAAAAAATTGGACTAGAAATTTTACTTAAACAATACTAAGTTACTTGCCATACGAATTAATTCTTGCTAGTTACCTGAATAATTTTAATATTGTATGAAATTGATTTCTTAATCACACACAACTTAAAATTTATTGAGAGAAAATTGGTTATGTGGTCACAATGCACTCTGCTTTTATCATATTAATAATTTCTTTACGCATATTAGTCACAATATATGAAACTCTGTATAAATTGTGAGAATCAAAATAATGATTAAGTGACAAAGTTTGATAATTAATGATTATCACCACCAAAATTATTGTTTCAACTTTTAAGTCAATTCCCCTCTTTTTTTATGGAGGTTGATCATTCAATTTGGCCATGGTTGATCATTCATTTTTTTTATCTTTTTAAATAAAAACTCATATCTAAATTTGTTTACTAAATAAAAGTAATTGACATTTTGAATTGCTTCTCCTTCAACCACTAGGGGTTGTTTGTTAAAAATATTTTTGTGCAATTCATTTTGTTGGAATTACAAAGTGTTTAATTAGTGTTTGGTTGAAACGAGAATACAAAAATAAAATTAAATAAATATATTATAATGATAATAAAATAAGTAATACCTGTAATACTATACGTTGCTTATTACTTTGACTTTATAGTATGTAATTATATACATATGATACAAAATTTAATTAAATTAATATGATATAATATAATTATAATGATATCATGCTAATAGAATGTTAAACAAACAAACTAATATGCAAATATTTCAAAAATAATCCTGGTAATATGTTTTAATGGAAATATATCAAACTAAATATTAGCAATATTTTTTAAAATAAATATTTAATTTTTTTAGTTAAATATTTATTATTTCAGGTATTTATTAAAAATAAAAAAGGAAGAATAGACAAATTTCTACTCCAAGCATAAATAAAAAAATTATTATCATTTTCCGGACGTTCAAGTAATAAAAGAAGGTTAACTTTTTGTCTCCTACCTATTCCTATTCGCATTTACTATCATATGAATAAGACGTTATTCTTACCTCTATTCTAATATCAAATGGCCCTTTTAGGATTTTTAGGTGGTGTTTGATTAGAGAATAAAAAGTAGAATAAGACTTTGTTCTATCTATAAATGTGTCATAAGCAAAGTTGATATTAAAAAAATCTATTTTTATCAAAAAATAACTTTTTTTTAGAGATAAATTATTTCATCAATTTGGTAGAATAAACTATTCTCTCTTAGATAAATAGGATAATTGTTTTTATTCGGGATTATCTTATTCACTAACCAAATGTCTTAAAGTTTAAATTTGAGAAAATTTATTTTTGTTGTCACTCTTCCGGTTTACCCTTTAATCATTTTGTATTTTTTTTCTTTTTTCATCCATTTCACTTTCTTTTGCTTTAATTAATCTTGTTAACTGTTATGTGTTCTTAACTATTCATCCATTTCACTTTCTGTCGCTTTTAGTTAATTTTCTTAATTATTATGCATTCTTAACTATCATATATATATATATATATATAAACTATTATGTCCAGAAGTATTATCAATATGTATATAAAATCTATGTAGTTTTAAAAGAGAAGAAACCAAGTATCGCCTGACATGTGTTGATATTATATCATAAAAAATATTTAAATAATAAGGTTATAATATGGATAAAGCTATACTTAAATATGATTTATGTCGGAACCTAAAACATAGATGTTTTAAGTGTAGATATTTTAGAAAGAATAAATATATGGTATTGTTAAAAATATTAAGATAAAATATGTTTAAATAAGAATAACAAATATTACTTTCTCCTACATTAAGAATAACAAATATTACTTTCTCCTACATTTAAACCTCAAGAAAAAGTTTAAAAAAGGAGTGCTATGTTGGGAGATACTTGCTTATCTAGATGGGCCGGTTCAATCTATAACAATTAAAAGCATGTGGCCCAACTTAGACGCTCTGAATTTGTATTCAAATAACAATATTCAAATATATTGTGCATTATATTAAAATCATTATAGTATATGTTGGTTTTTTAACCATACTATGATAAAAACATTATAATTTGAAATAAGAAAAAAGATAATTTTCAACGAGAAGAAGTCAAATGCTATTGTCTTATGACATCATATATCAATTATGATAACAATATTATGAAAAATGAAGTATTTAATAATAATTATGATATCATGTATTAGAAATATAATTAATTGTAACATAAATATTAAATAATCAAATCAATTGTAGAAAAAATTGACATATTCTTAGAAAAGATATTTTAACAACGATAAAGATAAATATTATTAATAAATTAATTAAGAGGAGTCATGCCTTAATTCCATTGTTGTGATGATTTAAGATTATTGGAACAATTTATTATTATTATTATTATTATTATTATTATTATTATTATTATTATTATTATTATTATTATTATTATTATTTATATGCATTTTTTTAAGATACTTTATGACTTTTGCTATTCACTCTTCCCCTGTACATTTCTTTTAGCCCAGTATCGTTTGTCATCATTTGAGTCAGATAATGCATACAATCAGTGAGAAGTATCTCTATTATAAAGATTTTCCTTACTAGATAAGTAGGTCGGTCATACTTGCTCTCAAACAGATGATTAAAACCAGAATGAACAAAAGAACGAAGATATTGATATATGGCTGACAGGACTTTTTTTTCTCTGGAAGATGTCTAAAAGAAGCTGAACATTAGACTTCCAGTTGCATAGGCACTTAGTATCTCATTCTGTGCAGACCAATAGTCTGCTCTGAGCCCCACTCTTCTCAGGGCCCTGAGCACTTTGCTCCTGTTGGCATACCCTGTGATCACAACCTTCTGAATGCTGGCTTCCACCTCCACCTTCTCAATCCCTGCAGACCAGGAAACAAGAAAAAGATCAATAGTTGATGGTTAGATGACAGAAACTTGCACCAGTTTTTGATGGCATAGAAGGCAGAAATCTAATGACATATGTCCAGATATTTTTGTGCTGCAGAGAAAAAGGAAAAAGATGGCATTCTGACCTTTTACTTTGGACAGGCATTTTCTCAATCTTTTCTCATGTAATGCTACCAGATCGACCTTTAGCTCAATAGTCTGTAGGCAATGTTTGATAGTTGTATGAGAGTTATATATGAAAGAACCAGATTGAGTTCATTGTTCCTTGATCAATTTGCTCAGTAATGTTCAAAGGGTGACAAGGTGAAAATGTTTCTACTTGCAATGACCACGTTCTGTTCTTAAATCAAATACATGTAAAATGATATTAAATGGCGGTTAAATTTATTGAAACTAGAAATTCATCCTCTCATTATACAAGTGAATAAAGTAGTAATGTCAACCTTCTAAACATGAATCTTGAATCAATTTGATTGAAACCAAAGTTAAGAAGTAGAGAAATTATTTCCAATTCAACCATCAACTAGAGCTGAATTCATCTTGAATCATGAGCTTAAAATGGCTACTCCATAGAAATTTGAAACGAATCAGACAAAAAAATTGATAGCTAAGCTGACCTATCAACATGAATATAAATTGAGGATCTAACTATATGTGTTATGCAACAAATGACTATTTCACAAAAACAAACACTTAATGATCCATTAGAAACTCTTTCAACCTTAATACAAACTGCGAAGAGCTATATGGTACCTCCATGCAGACCTCAAGCTTGCAGAATAATTAGTAACTATGGAAGAATGCTGAAGAAGAAACAGCCACATGAAAGCTGAGGGGAATCAATAAAATGGGCAAGTGAATGCTTGCCTGTATATATAGTAGAAACGAAAAAGCAGAGATGGGGGAATGCAAGGCAGGCAAAGTGGGTCTACCTGATTCTTTCAGAATTCAATCAAGGGAATGAAGTGTCTTTTGCTGCTTTTGCAAAGGAAAGGAAGACGTGTAGCTAGAAACAAGAAAACGTTGATCGAGGTGGATGGGGTTCTGTCTCAGCTCAAGGATCAAGGCTCACACAGTGGAAAAGAACAGAGGATGAGAGAGAGTGAGAGAGAGAGACAGAGGTGTTACATACAAGTGATGATGAGAGAAGTTGGCCTGTTGACGGGTCCAAGTTGTGCTTTTGGGATCTTTGGAGCATGATGGGCAAGACAAAAGTGCACTCGAGAATGTTTAGAGATTGCAAGAGGGGGATGGTAAAAAAGAATGGGAAAGGAAAAGGGCAAAGAGAAAAGAAAAAAGAAAAGGAAAAGAAGAGGGACGTCACTGGGCAGGGCAACAAATGAACCATTTTGCAAGTTTGGTATTATCTTTGTGTGAACATTGCTTGATACAGGTAAGTTGGCAAGGACTGTTACCAGGATGAACAACAAAGATTTGCTTCTCAGGCCTGCAGGAAGACACCAGTTTTTATATGTGTATGCAGCTCCTGATGGAAGTAAAAGATGATGAGACCAACAACTGATGCTGCTGCAGGATGACAGCAGTTGGACTGCATGCGTGTCATTCTTGATTCCCCCTGCAAAGGAATAAATTCTGGAATTCAAGATCAATTCTGGGTGGGCTCAAAGATGCATTCTGCTTGTGCTGCAATATGAGCTCAGATATAATAATCCTTAGCAAAATGCAACTGATATAATACAAGTTCCATCTAAGAAAGGACAAAACATACTTGCAACCTTCACAGCAAATTAAAACTGAAAAATCAGAAACTTTTTTTTTATTTCTGTGGGACTAAGATATACTCTTCTGATTTAGTTTGAGAACATCTCAGAACTAACTCATGCAAAATTTCAGATTCATTATCAATTGATATAATAGTGTCAACGAGCCAAGGAATCTACAGGGCAAAAGGGCAGAACTAACTCAGAGGTTAAGTCCTACTGATCTAGAATCTCCCTGAGAATGTCAACTGAAGCCCAAAATATTTCTGATGGGGAAAAGATCTTTCAAAGGTACTAGGTAGATCAAGTTAGCAGGATTCTCATTGTTGCTGTTACAGTTGGTTTTCTTGATGCAGCTGTCCGTGATGATTCTACTACAACTGAGGTCGCTGTCATTATTGTCACAGCTGGACTGACTGCAGACCACCTTAGTAATGTGATCTAGAGTGCCTTCACGGTACACAAGGATCCCTTCTTCATCAATCTTGCAGTCTTTCATGGGGCGATAGGCTTTATCAAACATTCGATCATGCGCCCGTGTAAGAGACATAGTCCTGGACCATAACAAGTTCTAGAGTTAATACAAGGATTACACGAGACTAAAAGCAACTAATGACATTAACACAAAGGATTTGATCATCTTGTATTACTTGCCAACATCAAATGGGAATGTGATGGTTGATTATGCTGCCTAAAAATGTGAAAGCAAGAGATCTTTAGCAAATAATATTAAGAAATGCGTAGGAATTTTAGACAATTATAAGTAATTGAGTTAACAGCAAATTCAAATTTACGATACAACACTAAATAAAAAATGAAGTTATTCATACAGTTAAATTTGTTTCACTTTAACAACTGAAATGTTTTTTTTTTCCTTTTTGGGTGATTTTCTTTCATCCGGCATAAATGAGCTCTGAACTGTCTGCATCATTGTAAGTTGAGTAGTTTATAACTGGGATTTGAAGTCATCATAGTTATCAGAATACATAGGTGTAAGCAAAAGGGACATTGAGGCATATATGCATACATATATATATACATATATATATATATAGAGAGAGAGAGAGAGAGATCAAAAAAACCAAATATAATTTGTTCCTAATATCTCTGTATGACTCAAAGGAAGTAGGGAGATTTTCAAAGACCAAAGTCATCTCCTGGTGCTAACGAAATATTACAAGGGAGGAACTATGAGAACGAGCTAACATATTATCCAAAAAGAACAAAGGTCCTCCCAACTGATCAACATCTATATGGCTTGGCACATAGCCAAAGTGATCTAATGCAGTCTATGCTAGAAATAGTTGATACATCATAAAAGAAAATTGTGTCAATCATGGTCAAAATTCAAGTGGATATGCCAATTGAAATATCAACATGAAATGCATTGTACTCATGCTGAAGTCTGCATGTTTTCAGATGATACTGACTTGTGTAAGAGAAACATGAATGCATGAAAACCCATTTATGTTATTGACTGTGAGTGAAACCTCAGCTTCCAACTCCTAACATACAAGGCCCATGACCTCCGCCCACCATTCAATCATGTTGAAACCAACTAAAACAACGAGGGAAAATGTATGACATAAATTGCTTTTCTGAATGTGTGGCGTTAAATATTACTACTTGATCAGGACCAAATATAACAGCAAGATAAACCCTATTATTTGATATCAGCAAATCTTATGAATGAGCTCAATTCTGGATACATCCAAGATCAAATTTTTGTTATATGCAGTTTCCTTCAGAGACATCTGCTTTTGGTTTCAGGGATTTAGGAGCTCAAATTCCATTAAAGAAGGCTGGAAAACAAAGGGAACACAACTGACCTATAAATGTAGCTCCTGGAGTACTAGTTCTGGTGTCAGATAGATTTCATGTTCACCTACAGGAAACTGGAAACCTAACCATCTCTGATGTTTGTTTGTGAAACAACCAAACAGCAAAACGAAAACAAATGAAGTAAAGGATGTCACAACCTTCTACCAGAAAAGTTAATAAACTTTGTCACAAAGCAAAAATGGACATGGAAATACTGCAGTGGCCTCGAGAGTGCTGAAACTACCAGAATTTTTTCAGAGTTTAGTCATTGGCAATCTTTGATAGTTCATGCCATGACTGAAACAATTGTACTCGAATTCGGATGTTTAGCCCAGCGCAAAATGTCCAAAGTTCCAAACAGGCAAAATGTCTTTATACTCTTACAGCAAGAAGGAAAAAAAGAGTAGAATGCGATCATTAGGAACATCAGAGATTCACGTAAAAAGAGAATTTTTTAATCGAATTCTTCCAAATTGATGAGATCAATAGGAACGCCCAAAAGCTTCGCGACGCGGTGTACCTGACATGGAAGATGTTGGGGACGGCGGTAGGGCCCAGGAAGAACTCGAGGGCCCCGAGGAAGGCCTTGTAGGTNAGGCGAGGATGGGTTCGAGCTCGTCGTGGGTGATGATGGGGCGGAATGTCCGGGTGTGCCACAACGCCAGTTTCTTCGGCACCATCTCCTCCACACGCGGCGCCGCCGCCGCTGCCTCCCTGCCGCCATTGTTGTCGCTGCTGGCGCTGACCTTCTTCATTTTTTATCCGCCAGAAGCTCCAAAGAACGGATTTTTATCACTAAAAGGAGGGTTTTCGGGGGTTCTGCAGAGAGAGAGAGAGAGAGAGAGAGAGATGTGAACGGGAAGGCGCGAGGAGACCGCTTCTTTCTGCGCTCCACGTTTACTGGTACGACTACGTCGCGGTTCTTCTTCTTCCTTCGCCCGCAAGATCTTGGCGCCTCCCTCCGTATGATACGGAACGCATGCCACACATCACTGTTTGCTTTTCTTGCCGTGGCGTCCTCTGGAAACCAGCGACCCTTTGCATACAGTGCAGTTGTTATACCAAACTCCCGGGCAGTATTTATTATAAGCTTTTTTTTTTTTTTGTTCGGTTACATTGATTTATTAAAAATTTTGACACAGTAATTTTCATAGCAATCAATCAATTATGATTTATGACCATGAATCTAATTTCAATTTGATGATTTTCATCCTTCATTTTCTATTTTGTAGTAAAATTGAAAATGATAACAACAACAATGATCCTGTTGATAAATAATAAATGTTACATTCACATGGCATCCAACTTATTCGCCCCTGAGGTCATTAGATTTTCATCCATGGACTTCAAATAGGGACGGAGCCAATATTTGCAAAATTATTCATTAATTATAGCTAATCTAGAGTATAAGATTATTTTTTTGAAAAATAAAAGATAAATAAGAAAAAATTAAAAAGAATAAAATAAGCATAAAAATAAAAATAGAAGAGATCGAATTAAGAACTTTTTAATTTTTGTATCAAGATTTTTCTATTTAATCAATAACAAACACATATAAAAATAAATATTATTATAAAAAATTAATTGTGTTGAAAAAGTGTCAGTGACAACAATAACAACAAAACAGAGCAAACTATTCTTTTTAAGCTACAGATTTTATATCTGAATAATAAAAATGTTTACCATTTTCTTTTCAATTTTACCCACGAAAGAACAATTCTACAGAAATTCATCTTTAATTTTTTTTAACATAAGCCGATTGTGAACTCGTTGTGCATCCACAAGCTCGCCATGCATGAGCTCGTTGATCATAAGCTCGTAGCATGCAAGTTAGTCCTTGCGGGGGTCTCTTTGACGATAATGATTATTGATTTCGACATGTATTATTTGAAAGTGAGGGAATAGTCGAAATATATAGAAAAAAATAAAATATGATAATAAATTTATTTTAAAGTTAATATATATAATATTATATAAATTTTATATATATATTGAAAAAAATAAGATGGATAATGTATGTTTGACAATTATTCTAAATATAAATATTACTAATTACTAAGTATTCAATTTATTATTATATACATATTATTTTTTCATAAGATTTATTAACTATCAAGTTGGAATGTACTACATAATAGAAATGAAAGTTTTAAAAGTATAATATTCAATGCAATGGATGTACATCATTTGAAAAAAAAATAAAATAAAATTTAATTTTTGAGCAATAGCAAATTAAAAAAAATATCGTAATAACAATTGCATAAAAGAAATTGGGTGAGAGTTGAACCCTCAACCTTCAATATGAAATTTCAAATTATCTATCCGCTTAAATAATTAAATATTTTTTATCATTTTTAAACACTTATATTATTTATTTATTTTATATACTACAATTACGCATATCGTATCGAAAAATTGAAATCCTCCACTCCACCACCCAAGTGTGGTCTATCCCTGATTTAATTGAAAAATAAGATTAAAATTAAGATATTATTATTATTATTATTATATCAAATACTTAAAAGCTCAGCTCATAAATCTCACATGATATGTGATATTAAATTAGCAAAAAATCGGCTTTTATATTTTAGAGTCATTCAAAAATAAAATATTCTCACTAAATTAGAATTTGAATATTATACGACGGATTAAAAAATTAATCCATCAATAGTAAATGGGAACCAATCGGAGCCTTTAGGAATAGAGGAGCGAAAGAGTGAACAAGAGAAAATAAGATATATATGATACAAAAAGAAAAAAATAATATTTTGTGCATAATTTAAATTAAGGTTATTTTCATTTTTCTTTTTAAACTATTGTAAAATTTTAGATCTATCCTTAAATTACAAATTGGGCAAAACTAAATTTATTTTTTTTTTAAATTGGTCAATTTATTCAATCGTTTGATTTTAAATTTTCTCAAGTTTTTTAATTTATTAAATTACCAATTTTACCCTGCTCTCATCTCTCTCTCCTCTCTCACACAGACAAGCAACGATGCTCGTGGAGAGAAGAGTGAGAGAATAGATAGAAAGAGAGAGAGAGAAAAGAAGAGTAAATTGGCAATTTAGTAAATTAAAATAATTTGAGTAAATTCAAAATCAGACGATTGAATAAAACTCGTCAATTGAAGAAAAAAGTTTAAACTTACTTCTACCTAGTTTTACATTTTAGGGATGAATCTAAAATTTCGCGATAGTTCTAGGAAGAAAAAATGAAAACAACCTTTCAAATTAATAAAACTATAGAAGGTCCATTCACCACCAATCTATGTGTCTACAATTCCCTCAAAAGTACAGTCTACCAAGTGGTAGAATGCCCTCCTGAAGATTTACATCTTTGACCTACTATTTATCAGTTGTCTAGTCATTACGGCGAACATGACATTACGAAAGCCAATACTATAATCATAACTAGGACTTATGCCATATGCAATCACCACAACACGAACACCATCAACTTATCGTTGTGTCATCCCTATCGATTTTACCTACAATATCAAAAGGATGTGAGGTAATTTTTTCATAAACGATGAAGCCCAATATGTATAGAAAATTTTCAATAGAAAAAATCATATATAAAAATTACGTTCAATAAATCTACCTCCCTTTATCTACCTTTTCACCTTTACTTTCTTTTATTTTCTTCAAGAATTTAAATTGCATTGTTATAATACAATGTTCATTCTATTTAGTAGGTTCAAGCCCAATTCAAACTTTTACTTATAACCCCTTTTTATTCTTTTGACTATCATTGTCCTAAGTCGTTCGACTATAACAATCAATTAGTGAACCATTAACAATCACGAAGGTCACAGATTTTGCTTTGATATCATCAAGGCTAACCAGGTTTAAAAAATCTATTAAACAATAATCTCAAAAAGATTGGCAATTGTTCCCGAATAAACTTAATTAAATAATTATTCTCGAAGGAACCAACTAAATAGTTATTCTCGAAAGAATCCAATTGAACATGAAGGAATGATCTACAATTGTTCCTAAAGAAACCCAATTACCTCGTGGCTGAAGTCTAATTCATAAGAATTCAAACCATACTTTTTTATGACTCAATTCTATAGGATCTGGAATGGCACCAAGAGGGGGGGGAGGGG
>LTAE01011233.1:5076-15570 GCA_001647135.1 Pontederia paniculata
GAAAAAGGAAAGAATTCAAATTTCAAATGTTCAAACAACTAAAATCATGAAATCTGGTCAAAACCTTCTTAAATTCCCAAAATCCAATAATGACGATACCGAATATTCAGAAAGTAGAAAATGGAAATAATTCAGCACAAATTATTTACGAAAGTGGTTATTGGGGTAAGCTTTTCGGGAACGGGATCAACCTAAATAAGTGTACCTTTTTCTGTCATCACTCATTACTTTCAGTAGGTTCAAGTTCATATCAATTAGTTCTTAGGATCCTTTATTTTTCTTATTATCTATTGTCCTAAGTTGATCAGTTATAACAATCAATTTGGTGAACCTTTACCAGTCATGAAGGTCATTGACATTAATCCCAGTGCCATTAAGGCTAGCTAGACCTGCAATTCAGTAAGACAGTTGAACCTAAGAGAATGCAGTTAAAATTATTCCAAGATAAATCTAGAACAATTTAGTCTTAGAGAATGCTAATTATAGATAATCCTTGAAGGAACTTGTACCCGTTTAGTCCCAGTAGGAACCCATTGATAGTTGTTCCCGAAGGAACCCAATTACCCCAAATATGAGCTCTGTGTTGACAGTTCGGGAGCCAAATCATCCTCTTCATGCATACATTCAATCACATGCAGTATTCATTTTGAATTGCTATTATCATAGAAGTCTAGGTTTATTCTGCATGCATCAATCAAGAAATAAAACAATAACAATTTAACAAGGTAGTGGAAACACGGCTCGCGTCCTGTTGGACACGGTCTATTTTCATTATGACACGTCTGGTGTTATATCCGAACATGACCTATTTTGGAGATAACAATGTTATAATCTTAATCATCGGGACATGACCCACGTTGGTTGGACATGGTCTGTGATGTAAACTATTTCAATTCGATTGACGCAGCTGGCATGATAGACTCGGCCCGCGCTCTGGGTTGGCGTCAGGTGACACGACCCGTTTCATCGATGGTTGGGACATGGTAAGTGTCAAAGAACGACACAGTCTACCGACGAAAGTCAGGGTGAGGTGGCCATTCTTGTAACAGTAGAACATGACCCTTGTCAAGGCCTTACCCGGTCAGCTACCGTCCTCATGTAATGCGGTCATTTTCTGTAGCGGCGAACCTAGCCCGAGTCGAGGGTCAACACGACTGCGTTGTATGTGTAGTGGTTCGTCAATCTTGTTGTCGTGAGGAACACGACATGCGTCAAGAGGCGACGCGGTCCATTTTCGGTGCTCTGATTCTTCCCCTGAAACACGATCATTCTTACTTGTGAAACACGACCAATATTATGATGCATGGTCGTTTCTTACCTGCGAACGCAGTCTGTTTCTTGTCATGTCACCTGAATAATAAGATTTATCAGATGTTCAAAAAAACATGCATGCAATATACTAGTATTCCAGGAGTCATTTATCAATAAATCACAAACATTTATATTCATCACAAGAGAGTAAAATTTGGCATAAGTAGGCATACGAGTAAGTGGCATAGAAAAAATCCAAGGATCTAGTAACATATTAATGAATATAAGCCATCGCATAATTTTCCAAGACCAAGCATAATTAGTTTGGAGCGAGGGTTTGGATGGCCATATTTATTAATCACTGGGTCAATTCATAGGTCTTGGTTCCTATTAAGTACATCCAAAACCTTCTTTGTTAACATTGAGCCACTTACATGGTCAAGGTTTCTGATTCCTAGTCCCTCATTCTGTTTTGGTAGCAGGACAATGGACCAATTCCCCCAATTTGTAGACCATAAAAAAGATGTTGAATGTTTCCAAGAGTTTTTATGTACCACTTGATATGTATATTACCCCTAGTTAATAGTTGAGAATTGTGTTTAGAAATGACTTTATCAATATAGTTTTTTCAGCTTGATTGAGTGTTTTTAACCTCCCGCCTCAAAGCTTATTTGAGACTTTGTCGACCAAATAGTTTCGTTGTTTGATAATCAAAATTTTATAAGAAATAAGGATCTCAAGATATAGAAAAGGGATGTGTTTCTTGTGTGATTATTGAATTTTGGTGGTAAAAGTATTTTAGTTTTATCAAAATTTATCTTTTGTTTTATTAAATATTCATAGTGAATATAATTGGAAGATAGTCTTTAGGCTTTTGCAGTTAGGGACTGTAATTGCAATACTAATTGATATATCATCAGCGAAAAGGAGATGATTGAGGGAGAAGTTATGCAACTTAAATGGTACATTTGTGCCATTTTCATCTGCCTGATTCATGTGTAGTGAAGATTTGTAATACTAAGATGAAGAGATAAGGTGGCAAAGGGTCACCTTGTTCATAAGTGTAGTGATCATTCATGATACTAAGATGAAGAGATAAGGTGGCAAGGGGTCACCTTGTCTAATCGCTCTATGTCTTTTAAATATGTCTTTTAAATGGTTGACACAAGTCCATTTATGCAAAATTTGAGGAAGGAAGATGTAGTGCAAACTTCAATCCATTCAATGAACCTTGGAGGAAAATTCATTGAAAGTAAAACATTTAAATGGCTTGCCAGGGTACTCTATCAAATGCTTTTTTTTCATATTAATCTTAATTAACATATGTTTATGCCTATCTATTTTCATTGAGTGAGCAATTTCTTGTGCAGTTAGGATGTTATCTTGAATTGTTCTATGTGCCACATTAGCATATTGGACATGAACTTTGAGGGTGCCTAAAGTTTTCTTTAGTCTCTTATCTAGTAGTTTTGCTATCACTATATATAACACATTACAAAGAGCATTTGTTCTAAAATATTTAATATTCTTTGGGTGTTTTTTCTTAATAATGAAAACTAGTGATGTGTTTGCAAACCAGTAGGTAAATTGCATGTATAAAATAAAATAAGATTTCCAAAGTGATGATTTCTCCCACAATATCCTAGTATTGTGGTTCAGGTGCTTAGCCTCTTGTTTGATGGTTTCAGTGCTTCCTCCATTCGAATTTTCATGAAAGCTGATCATCCACGGTTTAGTTAAGGAAAAGGTTCCCAGGGCTAATCCATGATTTATCAGAGTTGCATCCAGTAGTTAGCTCACCTCTTTTTTTTTATTCACTTCCTTCAGAGTTGGATTTAGTCAATGTTGATACTAGGAGGCTGGTTTGTGATTCTCCTTCATAAGGATCTTGTGTATGCACACAACTAATGAAATTCATTTAATATTTGATATGGACAATGCAATGGACTATTTTGTCTCCTCAAAACCTCTATAATTTCTCTTCCATCTCTCACGTCAAGTTAACAAAAATAATTGTAGGATAACAATCTTCTTCATGGAAAGCTTATTTAATATAGGTAGGTGGTTCTTTTAGTTCTGGTTTGAACTGTGAGGCTTCAATTTTTGGCCAGTAGCTGATAATTACTCTACAACCTCAGCCTTATCTTCAGCAGCGTACGTAGCTTCTATATCTATGACATAAGGATCCTTGACTATCTCTTGAATAACCTGGCCAATCTCATGAGAAATATCATCTTCAAGTGCATTAATAGAAAAAACAAGAAAAAGTTGCAGGATGCTTGAGAATGACAAAAATATTAAAATACAAGTCTTCTTTGTTTGATCGAAGGGCTACTTTATCCATTTTGGACACCAATGATGCATAATAGGTGGTGGTATCATACCCTTCTCAAAGGAACCATATGTGAGACTCTCGCGTCATACAGATATTTGTAGTAGCAAGAAAGAGTCTTAAGGATGATGGGTGTTTCAGATATAAGAATAATGAAATTAGCGAGGAAGACATATTTGTCCACCTTGACTAATACATCATCTAACTTTCCTCTAGGCTTCTTAATAGATTGGTCAGCAAATTGAAATATAATAGTGGTTTCCTTGAGCTCTCCAAGCCTTAACTTCAAAAAGATAAAGTAAGGCATTGAGTTAATACTTGCACCTAAATCGCATAACCCTCTTGAGCAATAAAAAAAATTCTATGGTTGATGGAATATTAAAACTCCTAGGATACTTTTCCTTGATAGGTAGGTCCCCCACACAGACTTCATAACATTGTGGGGTCATCCTTATTATACCAATCAATGTGATCTTCCTTTTGTCGAAGAGGATATCCTTCATGAACTTTGCATAAATAGGCTTCTATTTCAATGCTTCATGAAAAGTAATGTTAATATAGATTTGTTTAAACAACAACAACAACAACAACAACAAAGCCTTATCCCATTAGGTGGGGTCGGCTATATGGATCATACGACGCCATTGCGCTCTAATATAGATTTGTTTAAACATATGAAGAAAATGAAAATTGGTATTTCTGGGAGAATGGCAATCCCATGACTTCTTTGGAAATGTTAAATTCTTTACTCCTTTGGTTTTCTTCTTTGGTGGGTCTGGAATAGGAACTTCTTCCGAGTTTGCCACAACCACAAATGGTGGTGTGATTTTCTTGGGATTTGATAACTCTTTTCCACTCTTCAAAGTAATTATGGTAGCATTTGCTCTAGGGCTCTTCTCTATATTGCTAGGGTGTGTTCCTGGTTGTCTACCTGCAATTATATTTTCCAATTGACCAACCTGATTTTCTACATTTTTTTTATGGATGCTTGATTAGTGAATTTGATATCCATTGAGATGATGAAGCTTTTGATCGGATCCTCCTTTCTAGATAGTTCTTTGTTTGTGTTTATTGTCTTGTTGTAAGATAGATGTTGCCGCCCATTTGTTGTTTACCCAAAAATAATTAGGTTGAATTCTTAATCCAAATCATTACCATACTGGTTGTTTTTGAAAAAAATGTTAGCCACATAATTCACATTTTCCAATTGTAACAAAAAAGAAGAAGAGTTAGAACAAATACTGCTGGCCATTCATGGTTAGGATGTTCTTCTCCACAAAAGTCGCAGATAACTTGAGTGTCCAATGGCTTGATAGTATAGGTTGTTATCCATGAGTGCCTTGATCTTCTTGTTAAGTGTTTCTAGCTAGGCAGACATGTTGGTAGACTTATCTACTTGGTAAATTCCTAATTTTATGGAAGACCTGCAATTCTCATTTTCCTAGTTAGTAAGAGCAATATTTTCAATAATTTTATAAAGATCCAAAGGCAATTTCTCTAAAATGTTGCTTCCTAATGATGTTTCAAGAAGATTCTTCACTTGTTGTGATGCACCATTTTAAAAATACTAGATCTACTTATATAATGACATTAGATCTTATGGGACTCATGACATCAATTCCTTGAACCTCTTCCAGGCTTCATGTGTAGATTTAATGTCCCATTGGTTAAAAGATTTTACTTTTAAATGAGTCTTGACGTCGTTTGAGGAGGACAATATTTGTTGAAAAACTATTGTTTCATTTCTTCCCAAATAATGATGGCCCCAACAAGTAAGGTGGATATAGAGGTGGCTGCTTTCCCTCTCAATGAGAATGGGAATAAATAAATACATAATACATCATAAAAAAACAATAACAAAGTTAAATGTATGGGAAAGTTGAATAAACATCTTGACATGGTTGAAAGGGTCTTCATCTTAATTCCCGCTAAATTGTCATGTTATATCATCTGCATCGCGTCGTGCTGAATTTGAAAGTTGGCATCAACAAGTGGTAGTGTGATGCTGCATGATCTTTCATTCAGTTAATCAATGATGTAGTCCTTCCTTGTTAGAGGTGACAGTAGATTTGCTTGATTATTATTCGCCATCTTTAAAGCCTACTTTATACAAATGATTCTCTTTAAACTAGGATTAATCAAAAGAGCTTCTTTGAACTTCATGTATTATGATACTCTATTGTGATTGCTCAAAGATTCCAAATTTGTGTGACCTGATCTAAATCAACCAAATTAGTTAGAAGTGATCCGTATGGGTAGGGTGAGGTTCATGTTTTGCAGGGACACGGATTGTTTCATTCTCACATGTCGCGCATTGTCGATGTAGCATTTGTCAGGATGCAAGTCAAATAGAATGAAATGAGATACCTTTCCAAATAAAATGTATTTGTGTCGACTTCCTCTGAAAAAGTTGCATTTAATTCTTTAATTTTCAATATTTGTGCGATCATGAATAAAACAAAAAAAGTAGTAAAATATAAATTAACAGATAAATATTCAGAAGATAAAATTAAGAACAATCTTTGGCAACTGCGAAAAAAATTTGATGTGAACCAATATCAATAAAAATTAGCATGTATAATGATAGCAAAAGTAATAAAGTGATGACAAAAGTATCGTTTCCACGAGAATTGTTAAAATTTTAATTCCAACCCTTATCCAATAATTTAAAAGAGGTAGAAATCTAGATGTATTCAAATTAACAGGAAGAAAGAAAAAGAAGGAAATATGATTATGCTTGAAGGATTATCAAATTGGTGAAAATGTTAGGGTTATGACTTCTATCTGCAACGTTATCTCTTGAGTAAATAATTAAATAAATTCTAAATTATATGAAGGAAAGGTTTTGTGAATTATTTAAGACTCCGAAACTAGATGTCTTAACTATCTCGAATTAAGATCTACTAAAAAGAGTTTGAACCAAAATTAGTACTAAGTTAAGTTAGATTAAGACGCATTACACAATGAACCTCTCACTATCAATTTTAGGAACTAAGTGAATTAATAAGCCATAATCTATTTTTTAACCAGATAATCATAAAAAGGACTTGTATCAAGATAAAAACAACTAAAGTGCTTGAAATCGAGGATAACACAGCCTGTGTCATCTCTATCAGATCCAAAAA
The DNA here is from genome assembly GCA_001647135.1 of Pontederia paniculata. Taxonomy (NCBI): domain Eukaryota; kingdom Viridiplantae; phylum Streptophyta; class Magnoliopsida; order Commelinales; family Pontederiaceae; genus Pontederia; species Pontederia paniculata. Next base: position 11,785 of record LTAE01011233.1, read on the forward strand.
TGGACCGGTTCGATATGCGTGTATCAAGTAGAAGTAGAAAATGGCTTGTGTCTCATCAAACATGATTCATGTTCTTAAAACAAAGAGATGTTCTTTATTAATAAACTAAAATTCAGATCAGATCAGAGAATTAACAGTAACAATACCTTTCGATTAATATTAGTGAAAAGACTCGATTATTCAAATAATCAAACAGATGCAAATTCACAAAGACCCACAAGAGATAAATGAGGTTCAATCAAATTCACAAATTATTTTACTTTAAATGACATACAAAATAAATTGAACAAAGATATCATGTAATCTAAGAAAAGAAGTAGAAAATAAATAACACTAATTCTCTTGGTAGAGTAGCAAAAATACCTTAGTCTCCTAGCTTTCATAGATGAAATCCATGTCTCTCTAAGGTGGTTGGTACAATATATTTATAGTGTAATCTCGGCCTTAGTGACTTTCATCCAATGGACTTATTTTTTCCTTCATGAATAGGTCATTAATATTAGCACATGATAATAAGCACCGTCATCGAAATGAAACAACACGGCCTGCGTCCCAAGAGGTAACACGGTCCTTGTCGGTAATCGGTTTGAATTTGAATCGTTGCACTTCAAGTTGAACATGGAAAATGAACATAGCCTATTTCAAGACTTAACATGGTCCATTCTCTGTATAGTATTTTGTGTTTGATTAATTGATTAGACACGATTCATTTCTATGAAGAACACAAACCGTTTCATGATGGTTCCACTAGTTTTTTACCCTTTTCCCATCAATCGCTTTAACTTTGTTTAATATATAAACCAAAACATAGAATACTTGAATGTTTTCTGACTCAACATGAAAAATAAATAAATAACTATAAAATAATGAATGCAACTAATGAAAACTATGAAAGAATGATCTAAAAATATGTGTGCAAAGTACGTATTTCTACTCACATCATTTTCCTAAGGTATCTTATGAAAGAATGATCTAAAAACTATGAAAGAATGATCTAAAAATATTGGTTCAAAATACATATAGTTTTGACTGCCAGGAGATGCAACAAAATAACTATTGTTCCCCAATCTTTGAAAATGCTAGTATGTTTCATAATAGTATGTAATTTCTATACAATGAACTTCAAACTATAAATTGAACATTATCATGAATTATCCGAGGATGATCATAAGGATAGTTTACAAGTCCATATTATGAAATAGATACCTAATTAGAACTGCATGATTCACCATATTTTAGATCATGTTGGGGCATATCTGAAACCATAGTTGCATTTCTTTTTTAATAAAAATGCCTAGCCCTGATGTAACACCCCTAAAAGACCATCCCGCCATGTGGCAAGATGCCTCTCTGGAGACACTACAACCTTCTTCTTTGACTTGGCATTTAATCAATTGACTGATCAACAATAAGGAAACATCATGTGGAAGCAATAATTTTAAAATAAACTTCAATAAATAAGTCTAGGCAAATAGAATATTTTGTCACATTTTTCCTTTACTTTATCTTGTAGATTCCTTTTCTTCTGAGACTTTAATTCAAAAATGACCAAAATATCAATTCAGAGTTCGATACATTCATGACCATTAGTTCCATACATTATTTCATCCTTTTTAGTATCATCAATGGATAAAACATCAATTATACCATAATATACATTATGTACAATTTTCAGTATGGTTCTAGCTCATTATTATCTTAGGGCCTCTTTATTCTTTTCTATTTATCTTGTCCTAAGTTGTCAAACATTACAATTAGTAGTGACCCTTTAACAGACCATGGAAGATTCAGGTTGTTCCAACATCAAGATGGCTAGCTAGGCCATAAAGCGCGCATCTTATCTCAAGAGGGATAAATAATTCAATCACAATTATTAATACTTTTTTAATCCTATTATCAGTTGAGCAGTACACTCACTTCTAGATTATTTTCAAGGAGCCCTAGATTAATACATTGACTTAAGAAAACATCCAATAATATTAAACCATTTGTACAATAGGATCAATTCATTTAGTAATACTCCATCTTCCGGTCTCAACTTCATCACATACAGAGGACATCTTTAAAAGTAGCGAAACAAGGCGTGAGAATGGACTCCACAAGCGTGACAGAAAGTTCACATGTGTGAACTCAACTTTATGGGCATGACAAGCGGGCTTGACAGGAAGTTCATGAGCATGAACTCAACTTCACGGGCATGAAAACCTTCCTCATTGTGTGACCGCATGATTCATGAAGGTTCACGAGCCATGAATTCCAGTTCGCATGCATAAAATCAAATTTCACAACTACTCGATGGGTTCTCAATCGTGAAATCCTGTTTCACTACTGTGACCGAGAAGTTCATAGTTGCACGTGGTTTCACAGTCATTAAATTTGGTTTCATGCCCGTGATCGAAGAAGACGTAAGATTTCTTTCCCTTTTGCTTTTCATCCTTTTATTTTATTTTCTTCTTTTGGTATAGACAATCTAACATAAATTTAATCCGAAAAAATATAAGTATTAAGGAGGCTTTGCTGGGATCACAATTTCGTAATGGTGGCAATAAACTAATTCTAGTTAGATTAATGATTTATCTTGTGATTATCTATCATAAGAAGCATAAGCAAGGAATCTGTCCATAGAATTTATGACTTTAACCTAGAAATTATATAAATATCAATCTTTCTACAATTCCCTTACTCAGTCATTCACACTAAGGTTCATCCTCGAATTGCATACCTTGATTGTGCGTGACCTAATTTCTTCTTCCTCGCTCATGTTCATCCTCCTTGTTCCTCTCTCAAGATAATCTTCTTCATCTCCTCTTGATCGTTGTTGGTGCTCGTCTACATCTTTTGACGTAGTCCCGAGCATCAAATCAAGAAAAAAATACCGAGAAGGGAGAACCAACAAGAATTACCTATAATCCCCAAGATGAGTGAGGGAGAGAAGAGAGAGAAAAGGGAGAGGGAGAACTTTGACGACTAGGGTTAGGGAAAAAGAAATAATAATTTATAAGAGCTTTCTCCCTTAGGATCTATTTATAGTGGTTCTCTAACCTTTTAGACAGTGCATGATCACCAAGATGAGAGAGGGAGAGAAGAGAGAGAAAAATATGATAGCTAGGGCTTGGTGAGAAAAATAATAACTATAAGGACTTTCCACTTTAATATCTATATATAGGAATTCTCTAAAGTTTTGCACAATTTAAAATAACTAGAACTCTATTATTTAATTTCAAAATTCTAATATAAAACGTATTTTTAATTAATTAACAACTATCATTTGTTACACTTGAAAATGTTATACAGAAAAATCATCATGCATTTTTTCTCAAAAAAATAAAAACAGCTCATTATGTCTTTTATCGTAAGTGAAACCTTCTTGTTTATGGGCATCAGTTTGCCTAGTATAAGGAAAGTACAAATAATCATGATTTACATTTTCATATGCTATCTTCTAAATATAAAATGAGATATATACTTCAGTTTGATAATTTGTAATATGCACTATTTTGCCAGACACGTGCATGCTTCTTCATTCTGCTAGTTGTATTCTATCTGAGCTTCAATTTGCTTTTACATCTTACAACTGTGTTGAACTGATGCCGATGCATGCTTCTTGGTTTCTATTACTTCTGACTGGCTTTCACACTACTTTTGGCTGGATTGCTGTTTATATCGATATCACTTCGACAAGGTCAAATGCCTAAACAATTTTTGTTCTGCTGATTTTGAATTGATCATACGCGGAGCATTACTGTCTTGGGTGTAGGATCTAGATGGCACCAAGAGGGGGGGGGG
>LTAE01011235.1:0-15569 GCA_001647135.1 Pontederia paniculata
ATATATAGGAGAATTAGAAGATGATAACGATCTCATGAAGTGGTAAATTTTTTTTTTAATGATGACACACTCTTATGAGGCCACACAATATAAATATAAATATATATATGTATATTGCAAAAAAAATATTTAGAATTATGAAATTTGATCTTTATCTCTATGTATAGAGAGATAATTTGATACAATTTTATTATCTCAGATTTATTTTTAAGAGGGGAAATAACTATATACTTCAAGCATTATTTTAAATATTTTTAAATTAATATATTATGATGACTTATGTCATTTACATAATTTTACTTTCATCTCTTTGTTTGAGACGGAAGGTAGGAATGGACTTTAAAAAAAGCTATTTTTTTAAAGTAATATATTTGGATAAAATATGTATTTTGCATTATTTTACTCTACATTTTCTTTTAGGTGTAAGGGATCATGTAAGTCTAAGTAAACCATATAAGGAAAATTCAAAATTGCCACATGATTTTAGTCCCACATATGAAATTTGCTATATTATGAATTGAAACATGACTACAAAAGAGATAACAATTATTTTTCATATAAATATTTAAAAATTGTTTATTTAAAATTTTAGAATTTTTAAAAATTATATCACATGATAAAATATTTAAAAATTATTTATTTAAAATTTTAGAATTTTTCCATATAATTAAAAATATCTCATAATTAGAACATAACAGGTCTTACAGAAATAATACAATATAACAACAAAATATAATAATAAAAAATAAATACATATGAATTTAAACTGAAATGTATTTGATGAGATTTAAATTAAAGATAAATTAGGAAAATAAAACTATAAGAATTGTTTTAAAGAATCTCAACTCAATTAAATTAGTAAATTTTGATTAATGCAATTTCTATATGGAAAATTGAACTATTTAAGAGAATATTAATTCAAGTAAGTAATAAATTTTGCACATGAAATAATAATAATGATGTTGCTATAAATATAAAAAAAAGGATATTTAGTGAAAATTAAAATGTGATATACTTATCTACTTTTTTATGCCTACACATTTTAACTTTATATGATTAATTAATTTTTAACTCTTGTTAAATTATTTTCTATATGCAGATACAAAATTATTTAATTATTTCTAATAAATATTATTTACTTAAAATTAAGGTGTTATATAGATAATCTATAACTTTATGCTAACAACTTTTAATTTATATGATTTTTTTTTTGGCTTTTTGATAAAAAATTATTTATTATATGCATATATATATATATATATATATATGATTGAAAGAAAGAAAGAGAGAGAGAGAGAGAGAGAGAGAGAGAGTATAAAAAATGAACTCTAATGAAGTCACGCAATATAATAGTAAAATACAAAAAATATTTATTTGTTTTGTAACAAAAAGTTTTGATTTAAAATCATAACATTTAATCATTATTTTGATGTATAGAAAAATAATTATAAGATCTTGAGGAATAAAATTATGTGAGTTCCATCATCTCATTTTCATTTTCTTTAAGAAGGAAAAGAACCCAAAGGGTTTCAAACAAAGTCTTAAATAATAAACACTTTAAAGATTTAATAAATTGAAGTATGCAATTTACATTTTATTTTAATCCAATTTGCATTGTTTCCTCTTTGAGATGACATAGAGCACAAACAATTGTAAACATTATCCTAAATAAAAAAAAATATTTTAAATATATAATAAATCAATATGAATATAAGATGTAAATTTTATAAGGATTAAATAATCTATATAATGTATATATTTTTTACCTATATTTATATACAAAGTCAAGGATAATTGCTAATTCATGTGGAGTTATATTTAGTATATATGTAAATTTTATGTATTTCATGAGTGAAATATGAAATAACTTATGATTTTAGTGTATGAAGATGAACCAATGACAAATGAGACTATTAATATAGTTTATAAAGAAGTTTTTAAAAAATTATAATATCCTCATATCCTTAGTTGCATCAGTCTTCATCATACATCTTGATGATGTTTACTTTAAATTATTAATAATATCCAGAGTTCTCATCATGCAATCCATGACCCTTTCCGGAAAGCTAACGATGTGGGTCGCGTAGCATGTGGTTAGCTAATATCATTTAGCAACATAAGCACTTTTATAATATGTATTTGTTGATAGATTGGTGGAACTCTCGACGTGCACTTGTCGCATGAGTGCCCATCTTTTTCTCGGCACAAGAAAATTAACGAGGACACTACATCATGGAGATCCCAAATTAATTGCAGGCTCACAGCTGCCATAATAATAACGTTAGGAGTTGAAGGATCTTAAGAGCACCCACTTTCATGCACTAAATCCATTCACAATTGTCAAAATCTCAATGGTTTATGATCCTATTATATTTAACCTTTCGCAAAATTTTATAATTTTTATTTGATTATCGATCTTACTACTCTTTTATAATTTTTAGTAACTTTAATAATTTTGAATCCATCCAATCCCCAATCATATCATGAAATTTACATGCATCGAGCTCATGCCTATGCGATGTTAACTAATCTAGCTGATAATTATATAGTCTCTATAATCTTTTTTTTTTAATAATTCGGATGGTTGGTACAATCCGTGCCTCTAATTGAGTAGTGAAAGCTTGGGCTTTGAAGGGGTTAAGAGTGTGTTTGGTTGGTAATATTTTTTAACTTTGGTTGGAACGTATATAAGAATGTATACTCTTACGTTTGATTTAATTAATTTAGTAATATATTTATGATACATTATTCTTATTCTTGAAATGAGATTTTATCAAATAAAAGAAATCTTATTCTTTAGGAAAAGTATGATAATATTTTATATTATCATTTATCTCAAATAAAAATCATATTTTTTTAAAAAAAATATACCGTCTTTAAAAATAAAAAAAAATAATTTGTACGAACTTTTAATTTCTCAAATTTCTAATATCAATATTTTCTCATCTATAATCTTTCATTTCTTTTTTATCTAATATTATAAAATTTTCTCTCCTTTAATTTTCTTTTCGTTTGACTTCATCATTTTTCTCCATTTACTGCTTAATTTTCTTTTCCCTCTAATAACTCACATTCTCTTTCTTATAATCTAATATCATAATTTCTCTCTCCTATCATTTTCTTATTTTTTAATCTTTTGTAATATGCCACTTTCTTTCATTCATAATATTTCACTTTCTCTTCCCTCCATTTTTTTTATTTTCTCTCTCATATAATATATCATATTCTCTCTCCTATAATATTTAACAATTTAATTTTATAATTTTATCTCTCCAATTTTTTTTTATTTTTTACTGTATGTAATATCACACTTTCTCCTACGCAATATCTTAATTTCTTTCTCCTATAATATTTCGATTGCTTTTTCCTATAATCTTAATCTTATAACTTTCTCTTTCCTCCAATTTTATCATTATTTCGTTCTTATAATTTCGTATTTTCTCTCTCTTTTAATAACTTTTTCTCTTTCCAATAATATAATTCCATAACTTTCTCTTTTCTCCAACATTGTCTCTTTTTTACTATACTTACTTTCTCTCTTTCATAATTTTTTTCTTGACTTATATTTAATATCATGACTTTCTCTCTCATTATTTTTTTATGAGTTTAATATACCTATTAAGCATCAAGTGCTATTTAGGGATGCTGAGCATATCTTAACCATCCAAAAATTAATTAATGGTAGATCATAAACTTGATAAAAAAATATTTATGAAATTTATCATTAATCATGCATTAAAAGACTAAAATATTCTCGATATTCCTACAAAGCACTTATTACATAGTAGGTACATTAAATTCTAATTTTTCATTTCTCCTCTCATAATATCTCATTTTCTCTCTCCTTTTATATCAATTTTCTCTCATGTAATCTTCTCTTTCTCTTTCTTTTAATATTATAATTTTTTCTCTCTTCTAATATTTTCCATTTTCTCTCCTTATCTCATTCTATCTCATATAAAGTTGTCAAACTCTCGAGTCAAACACTTAAACTTTTATGAATTTAAGAGTTCAAGTAAGCAAAACTAGTCAAGTCGGCATAAATTCTTAAATAATTTAGACTCTTAAATTTTACTAAAAATTAATTTTAAAAAATTTGTAAACTCTTATAAATTTTTATAGAGTTTATACGATTATATATGAATACACATATAATAACATAGCGGAAAAAAAATAATTGTAGCAGGCTCGATCAGGGAGACTCTAGCCCAGTCTTCATGAGCGATATTTTCTAACATGAAAATCTAGGCCCAAAGGACCGTCTTGCTGATGGTAAAAAAGTTTTTCTTAAATTATAACTTTTTTTCTTATTTAATCCGAAAATTTATAAATTTAATTTCTAAACTATGTCGATTTGAAGCCTTCATCCTTATCCCTTTTTTGTTATTTTTTTTAAAATAATTAATGAAAAGTCAACTATAGCTTACTTCTTTAATATTAAAAAATATTTAAAGAAAAAAAATAATAACATGACAACAAGATTTTTAGCTATTATGATAAATTATGATTAAATTTTTTTTAGTCCTATTGTTTTCTTTTATTTTTTGACATTGTTGTAATAATAATTTAAAAATAAATTAATATTTCATAATTATTTAAAAATTAATTAACAGAATTTAGGTTTTACAATTAAAATTTATAATTTAATATTAAATGTGGAAAGAAATTATAATTTAAGAGATGTTAAAGGAAAATAACTTAACAATGTTTTAGTGTGTTGGTTAGTATTGGTGTATAAATCAATCGCCCAATACTAAGCATTTTTTAGTCATAATATTATGTCCGTTTTTGCGAATTCTTATGTTTAGAAAAATTTCTAAACATTTCCATCATCTTTATCCGTGCATGTATTAAAACTCAATCTAACTTTATTCGTGTTTATTAATGATAAGAAAATTATTCGTCGATACTTAAAATTTAAAATTTAAAATAAAAGAAGAGAATTGGAAAATGATTTCCTCTAAAGTAAAAAAAAACTTTAACTTCTTTTCTCAAAACTTCTAATGTGACACATAAAATAGAATATTTTTTTAGTGAAAAATGATCAAATATGCGATTATTTTTTAAAAAAGGTTATGGATCTTAACTTTTACTTATTTTTTATTTGATTATTTAATGATGCAACTCAAACTTAAGCTCATCTAATTAATCTCATACATACTTTTTTTCTTCATTTTATTCCGAGTCAAGATGAAAAAGCAATTACACAAAGTTCATCATGAACTTCTTTCCCGTCGTTTTCTATTTCCTATGTATTGCTTGACTTGAAAATATGTGTTCATTAGTAGAAGTCAAGAACAACTACTTTCAAGCCCGTCGTTTTGAAGTGAATGTGAGTTTAACAATAAAAAAAAAGGAACCTTCGTGGAGGTTTCTTATAATGTCTTTTAAGGATTTTTTTTAGTTTTTTATTCAATTTATGAATTTGTACATAGCAGCAATTTTGTGGTGCATGGAACATTTTGTTGGAAAAAGAAATAAAGGAGATTAATGAAGGCCCGAAGTGGAATTTGAGATGTAGTTCTTTGGGGCTTTTGCCTATTAATATTTCATGATTTTCGAAAAATGACGACAATAATAATTTACAAATTCTAATGGATAATACACAACATTATAATCAAGAAAATAATAGCATATTTATTAATCCCAAAAAAATCAATGGACTAACTCTAAATTAAATATTATCGTGCCAACATAGTATAATTACTCCTAATTGCATATTAAAACCATCATCCTTTGGGACACTGGAAATAAAGTTTTTCTCTATCATCAAACACCTTATAATTACATCTTTAAAGAAAGATACGTTAAAATGAGTATATACTATACTGTGCGTATTTTTCATCGTAGGAATAATTTAATTTTTTTAATGTCAAATCTACAAATGATATGTTTACGTAAAAAATATTCATAAAATTTATAAAATTAATATTTTTTCTTTGAAATAACAATTTTTAAATAGAATTGCCACTTTTATGTCTCTTAAGAGTTAATTTTTTTTCTAAATCCTGATACATAGAAATAAAATTAGAAAAATGTTGCATAATGAATACGAGGGTCCAATTTCAAACATCTTGATCTCAGATAGTCCTCCTTGTATTTTAATTTTCCTTTAAAATTACAATTTCTTTACATTTTCCATGCAATCGCTCTTTTGTTACATTTTTTTATTATTGATGTTAATGGACCACATCCTAAAAGTGTTAGATTAAGAATTTATTCAGTTTAGCTAGTTTACAATTACTTATAAGTTAATTTAATATTTTTTTATAAATAAATAAAAATATACTTATAATTTGTTAGGATAATAATTTATAAATTGAAAAAATAAGCAAATTTTTTTTTATTTATTTTTTTAGTCAACTATATTACTCTTTTGTTCATAATTTTTTTAATATCATTATCATATAATATATTTTTTCACGTTTTTTTTACTTATCTTAACTTTTTCTCTTTTCATTTTTATAAAATATAAATAAATTAACATTTTAAAATACAAAAAATTTTTAATGTTTATAAATTATAGGTATAATATTAAATTTACAATATTAAGATTATTTTATTTAAATTCTCTAATATGATTCAACTAAATTAACTTCAGGAATATATTAGTTAATACTTATTTTAACAAATATCATAATTATTTGTAGAGATTATTAACACTTTTATTCATGTGATTATTTGTATTTTAAAATAAATTTTAGCATTTAAAATGCTTAATGATATTAGTCCTTATCAAAATATTATGTCCATCATGGGCACCCAAATGCACCCAAATTATAATGCAGGAGGCGGAGGCACGATTGGATCACAGGGACAAAAAAACCATGTCAATGTTCAAGTCGACAAAAGAAATTATAAGGATATTTTCTGAACAAAAAAACATAACTTTTCTCATGTAAAAATAATAAAAAATAAGTAATAATTTTTGTCACATTTTAAAGTTAGTATTAAATATCGGGATATATATATATATATATTAGGATTTAATAAATATGTATCGTATCTTAACTTTTAAATTATTTATTTGAAAAGTGCGTTTAAAAAAATATTAAATTTAAAATTCATATTTGTTTTTCATCAATCATATATTTCAAATCCAATAATAAAAAAAAAAGAACACAATCTTCATATTTTAAATTAAAAAAAACATTTTATTAAATCTTTTAGCGTTGTTTTAGGAGCTTTTAAATCTTAAAATTCTTTTGAAAGTAGAGAGGCACATAATTATTTTTCTTTTTCGCTTAGAATATGATTCATTTGGAATTACATATTTTTCTTAACAAATCTGTATATATAAAAATCAAAACAAAATAATTTACACCGTCGGTCTGTCATGATAAATAAAAATAATTTTAAGAAAGGGCAAAAGGGTAAAGTAGTTTGCGCGTTCCGATCCCATCGCTTGCGGTGCGGTGCCCCCACGCCATCACGCGGGAAAATTATAACGGACAAAACAAACCATGTCGCCGGTCACGGTCACCGGAGGGTTCTTTCGCCACATTATTTTTTTTTCCTGTTATATGATCTTTAAAAATTTTTTTCCTTAATTAGTCAAAACTACTTATTATTGAGACAATAATAGGTGGTGGCGTGTGGTTTATTGTTGGCAATAAATGTTTCGTTTATTATTAGCTGGTAGATAAAAATCATTTTTTTACAAACAAATTATAGTTTATTACTAGCTGTCTACGTAACTCCACATCAATGGACATGAGGCAAAAAAAAAAAACAAGGCATGTATGTCAAAATATTCGGCAAAATAAAACAAACAACCAAAAACCAACTTCAGGGAAAAAAGATAATGAAAGTGCCACTTTTTTCGTCTTCCATCTATTTTTCTAATGAGAAATAAATATTTGGTTTATGTTTTAGTCGTTAATTAACCTTTTTTTAATGATGATGACTCGACTTATGAATTAAGAAAATTCGAATATAATTTTAAATTATAAAATGTATATATATATATATATATTTAGCTTGTTATTTTGCTGTATTAAGTTCATGGGTCTCTTGGAGTAATTTTTTTTTCGATCATTTAATATATATATATATATATATATTATTAAATTAATTAAACGCACAATATAGAAAGGGGGTATATATTAAAATGAGCAGCTCACGCCCTCCGATTTCGGAGTTCATCAGTTCATCTCCCTCCACCTCTCCACAAACCAACTTTTTCCCCTCCTCTCTCTCTCTCTCTCTCTCTCTCGATCACCTGTAAGAACACCTTTCCTTTTTTTTTTCTTTGCTTTCTTGATCTCATAGAATTGCTTGATCATTGAGCAAAGATTGGATTCCATCACTTTCTGTAAAGCGATGATTCGTAGGAATTGAATTCGCATTTGCTTTTTTTTTTAGTTTCTCGAACCTTTTGTTTCAGAAAGATGGCGGATCCGGAAGACCAGGCCGGCGATCGCAGGAGTTGAGCTCGGAGGGAGGGAGAGGCGTCGACGCGTGCGTGCTTCGAGAGAGTTGCCATCGCGGAGGGGCGTCCGGTTATGAGCCATTCCCTCGTCGATTTCGATCCCAAGGAATCGATCAGAGGGAGTGCGCGCGCGTGCAGTGTCGAGAGAATCCAGTCGCCGGCGGCGCTGGCTTGTCCCAGTTACGAGAGGAATGAGGGGAGGAGGATGGAGTCGCTTCGGAATTCGGCTTCGCGGGATCCTGTGCATGTTGGCGTTCGCGGTTCATCTTTTGGCTTATGGATGCTCGTCCGTCAACCTTGAAGGTGGTATACCTCCCATTGGGTCGTGTTTTTTTTTTAAGTTTTGGTGCCTGTGACGATTCGTGATGATGCTTGCGTTTTGTTCTTTGTTGGGAATCGAAGGGTTGGCGCTGTTGGAGTTTCGATCGAGGGTGGAGTTGGATCCTTACGGTGCGTTGGAGAATTGGAATTCCAGAGACCGCAATCCCTGCGGTTGGAACGGCGTCCGCTGCTTCCATGGCAGAGTCGTGGCCTTGTAAGAAGTCCATTTACTTGATGTTTCTGTTTCTGGTGAAGAGTTCGTTTCGTATCAATTTCTTCATGTTATATCTAAGAATGAGAAAAGAAACTATATGATGGCTCTTGTTGACGCACAATCTGAGATGCTTAATGTGTTTCCTGTTTGAAAATTGTTAATTTCTCAATAGGGAGAAATATATAATTAGAAGTAGATCTTGAAAAATTTAACACATATGGGGTTATTGTGAATTGATGACCAATCTTTCGTCGGTTCAACTCTATCTTCTTCTCTCTCCTTAGGTGTTGGGTGTGTTTTGAGCTCTTGTAGTCAGAAAGAAGTAGCCTTGTAGTTTTGATTTCTCAAGCAACATCAGCCTCTTTGACCTCATTCGAGATTCAAATGTTGCTTTCTGCACCCCTCAACTATAATATTTTTCCGCATATTTAATCCTAAACTGTAGATTTATCAATTTTAGTCGATTTGTTAATCAGGTCGTTTTGTTAAACTTCACCTAAAATTCTGTTAATTCTTTTTATTAATTACGAAACAGCAATTTTACCCTTTTCTTTTAAATTTTATAAAAATTAAAAAATATAACAAGCTGATCAAGACATTTCATATTTATTAAATAATATTTCTATCCTTACTTTGTTTCTTTATTTTTATAAAGTATTTTTATTATATAAAAGAATCAAGGGCAAGAATGGTATTTCATAATTATTAAAAAATAACTAAACAAAATTATGGTTGAAATTTAATGAAAAGACTAGATTGACAAAAAATAATTTTGAGGATTAAAATTGGTACATTTATAGTTTAGGGCTAGATGTGAAAAAAATTATAGTTGAAGGGGTGTTAGCGAAAATAACCTTTCTTTTAATTGTTCCAACATTTGAGTTGCATTATCATGGTAGAAATGTGAATGTTCAGATGTCTCACCATGTCGTAGTAAGCCTTGAGCACAGGTGTTAGGATTCAATATCACATAAATGCCCATGAGGAGACAAGAAGAAGGGGAATGCTAATGTGCCAATGTGCGCTACCTTGTTGTTATATTAATCTGTTTCTCTTTCAAAAAAAAATTGTCTTTTACGTGATATCATGAGTTGGCTGTGAATACTAGATCTGGAGGTGCTGCATAAAAGATCAGTCAATTAGAAGTCAAAAGGTCACCTTGGGAACGAGCAACATTCTTTATGTATTACAATAGAATGTGTTTGTTTCAAACTTTTGGTTCTCAATCAATGGTTCTAGTTACCTTGCCAAAAAATTAGATGCGACTGAGTAGTGTGCTCAGTGGCAAAAGCGAAGTAGTTGAAGCATCTATGGATAGTTTAATTAAATGCAAAAAGCAGTGTATTTATTTTGTTGAGATTACTTTATTCCGATTTTAGTTTCTAGTTTCATAATTGACTTTGTGCCTCCTTTGTACTATTCTTGAAACATATATTTTAAGAGCTAGGAACAAGTTCTTTTTTCTATCATGGAGATCTTTTCTTCATGAAACAAAACTTAATTTGACATTGTGAATTAAATTCCATTTTATTGATTCCAGTGCTACAGTAATGCAATTTCTCATTTACTATCATACAAGATGTTGCTGAAGACATGATGATGTTTGATGATTGCAGGGAATTAAAAGAGCTTTCCTTGCAAGGAATATTAGCACCAGAACTCGGAAATCTCAGCCAATTGAGAGCTCTGTAAGTTTTCCTAAATTTCACGTGCTTCACTCAATATTGTTACCAAAGATCTGGGAGGGTGAGAAAAAAATTATTTGCTAATTAGCTTATGGATATAGTTAAGGTGGTTTAATCATTTGAGTACTTTGCTTTAAAGGAACTTTTCTGATCCTGGTTTAATCTGTCTATGTTTCTCCTGTCTAAATGTCATAGTTATGTTTCTCCAGCATTCTCGAATGAAAAGGATTAGCATACTATATTTGAATTTTCTTTCAAGAGAATTTATTTGTTGATTTTAGAACTATTTGGTGAAGCCTTCTGTTTCAGATGCTTACTGTTGTTTCCCTTTTTCAGATCATTATTATCTCATGAGTCATAACTAACCTCTTATTTGCAGTGTACTTTATAAAAATGATTTCTCTGGAGTCATCCCTAAGGAGATTGGAAGACTACCCATGTTAGAAATCTTGGACTTGAGGAATAATAAGTTAAATGGATCAATACCCAAGGAGATAGGAGAGATGCTTTCTCTCAAGCACCTGTGAGTCTGCTACATATATATGTATTTCTATCATCAACTTATATAATTGTTTTAACAGACTTTTCTGATCTCATAACCAGTCTACTTTGCAACAACAAACTCCAGGGAAGCACGTCGTGGATTGGAAGTCCAAATCTTCACCCTGATCTGATATATGACCACAATCTTTCTTGTGATGTGGCTGATGTAGGACGCCTAAACAGAAAAGTGGGTTACTGGTAAGCATCAATTGCTATGCTACATATCTATAGAACCTATGAAGGTTAATGGAAAAAGACTTGGTTTTGGTTCTCGTATATATAGAAGGGATACATGATGATTAACATGCCTAGAGGCTCATTTTTTATTTTTTGTGACTTCAACTCTGTTGATACTGGTGTGTTGTTTATTTCACTAAAAGTGCCTATATTGCAGCTTCTGGGAGACAGGATTACAGAATTTGAGGAGAGTCAACACCTTCCTAATCCAGATTAAAGGAAGCCTTGAACAGCTACTTAGTGCATCGCCATTGTAAGGTTTTCTTTATAATAATTCTTTGTGTTTGTTTTACTGGTCACTGTGTTAGCTTCTGATCAGACCTCTTTAAATAGTCTCAATTTCAGAAAGAAAACTATCTCAGGTTATGACGAAGAGAAAAGATACATGAATATAGCTAGTAAGTAAACATTCTTAACCTTGGCTAGAGGTTAGGATATGAGAAACTAACAATACAAACTCTCCTAACTGCAGCTGATTTTGACAAGTCGTTCATGATGTCAAAGATGCATGTTCATAATGCACGTCGTAGGCTACTTGATGAATCCAGGAATCTTCATGCTGCTTCTGGAAATACTGGTCATGTACCTCCTGTTAATCTGGCTGTCACTCTTCCACCTTCAGGGACATATCATGCAACAAAAGATCCGTCAAAATCCAAACCAGATCCTGTCCCTCGTCCAGTCCCAAATAGTTCTCCATCCATATCTGATCCTCCATCCAAATCAACACAGACTGCACCTGAACCTGGATCAAATAAACAAACAGCAAAGTGGATATATGCTTTGGCTGTGCCTGTGGTCGCATTACTTGTTATCTTTGCTATACTTTTGTTTGTGGTTTCCCGCCGCAAGGGAGCTGCTCCAATTGGCCCCTGGAAGACTGGATTAAGTGGTCAGTTACAGAAGGCATTTGTGACAGGTAATCAATAACTTCATAAGTGATCATTTTTTTAGACGGAATTCATAAGTGATCTAAATCATCAAAAAGAGGTCTGTACAGATATAACGAACATTTTGTCCTGATCAGTATAGTTTCTTTGGCATAATGTATTTTATATGTAATAGGTCACGGTACTGTCATGGAAGCACCACAAATGTTTTGACCAATTCTATTGATGGCATGATTTGACATGGTTATTTCCCCTACAATCACAAAAAAAACAAGTAAATAGACGTAGAAGGCATATAACTTGATGTTTATTCTTTGCACAAAAAATCCTGGTGCCTTCACCTTAATCAGCTAGGCTAATACCCAAAAAAAAATTGACTTGCAGATGGCATGGTTCATATAAGTTAGTGGATCACTCGATAACAAAACCATTCTCTTGACTGAACTAAATTGTTTTCACTTTTTTAATTCCTGTAAAGTATGAAGTTCTTAAAGAGTAGGATTCAATTCATTCATGGCCCCATAAGAACTGCTCAATTGTCTAATCATAGTGATGTCTTTCTCTGCTTCTAGATTAAATGTGCTTAGCTTATTTACATGCTTGTATATGCAGGGGTGCCAAAACTAAACCGTTCCGAGTTAGAAGTTGCTTGTGAGGAATTCAGCAACATCATCGTCAGTTTCCCGGACCATACTGTCTATAAGGGCACACTTTCAAGTGGGGTTGAGATAGCAGTTGCGTCCACCTTAGTTTCATCTGCTAAGGACTGGTCAAAACATTCAGAATATCTTTTCAGGAAAAAGGTTTACATTCTTGGTACCTTACAAGCAAATTAGCCTTTTTTTTGAGTTATTACCTTCTGAATGCATTCAGTAGTCTGTATCTTAAATTTTTGTCTGCCTTGTATGTGCAGATAGACACCCTTTCACGTATAAACCACAAAAATTTTCTTAGTCTTCTTGGTTATTGTGAGGAAAATGAGCCTTTTATGAGAATGATGGTCCATGAATACGCAAACAATGGATCACTTTATGAGCATCTTCATGGTGAGACAATTAGACAAATTAATGACTCCTAATTTGATGAAACATTGTTTCGTTTTAAAACAACTGAAACAAATATAGTTTCTGAATCCATTATGCTTTGCAGTAGAAGAATTTGAGCATCTTGATTGGGCTGCTAGAATGAGGATAATTATGGGATCAGCTTATTGTCTCCAGCACATGCACGAACTCAACCCTCCTGTAGCACATCCTGACCTGCAGTCAAGTTCAATCTTTTTAACAGAAGATAATGCTGTTAAGGTAATGACATCACTTTGACTATCCCCAAATACTATAATGGGTATAGAAATAACAAAATGGGCTAGATGTGATTTTCCATTGTCACAGATTGCGGATATAAGTATATGGAGAGAGACTATTGACAAGAGCAAGTCATCCTGTGATGAAGGCTCCAACAACTGCAAATTGTTTTCTGCTGATGCCGATGCTGATACTGCAAGTAATGTATATAATTTTGGAGTACTGCTAATGGAAATAATTTCTTCAAAGGCTCCATATCCTGAAGATAAAGGCTCCTTTGTCAGTTTGGTAAGTTTGTACTTCCAAGTAGTAACACTGCATTACTCCACATCCTTGTAACAGACGACTTGACATCTGTTCGTCGAAATGGCAGGCCTCCGAATACTTAAATGGCAGTCGAACCGCAGAGTCTGTCGTCGATTCTGCTCTAAAGACATATAAAGCTGAGGAGCTGGGGGTCATCTGTGAGGTCATCAGAGACTGCACGCATCCTGATCCAAGGAACAGGCCAACGATGAAGGAAGTCACTTCTAAGTTGAAGCAAGTCGTATCCATTTCATCAGAGGCTGCGACGCCGAGGCTTTCTCCTCTCTGGTGGGCAGAGCTTGAAATCCTTTCAGTTGAGGCGAGTTAAGATATGGAAGCGGTGCGACATCGACCTTTTGTAAATCTATAAATACGTGTAATTATCTCGTGTGAAAAACTCCGACGCGGATGTTTCCCCCTTTTACTCGGATCAGTAATTAGCTCTCCAACCTCCTCCAACAAACTGTAACAAGGGCGTTTCCATGTGTCATACATATATATAAGTTTTGTGATGGACAAAAAACATAGAAAATTAATACTATCAAACTGGTCACATCTTTTTTTTTCTAAATGATTATAAATTTCCAGCATGTCTTAACAAATCAGAGAAGACGCGCCTCGTCACTCTCTTGCCTTACGTGTCCTTTTTCTGCGTGCTATTTCAAACGGCTATAACGGCTGCTGTCTTCATTCTTCACTCCCCTGTAAAGAGAAAATGATATATTTTTTTTCGGTAAGGTTTTCTTATAAGAAGATTTAATCCTTTAGGAGGATAAATTCATCGATGACTAATCAACTATTACTATTCATCTTAAGAAACTGACTAAGATGGACGAAGAATCGTTGCATTAATTAGCAAATCAAGCTTGGCGTCCCTATATAAATGAAATGACCATGCCATTAATAGTAACAACGTCATTCGTTTAACAAAATTCCACATTTCTTTTTTTATTACGAAGGAAATAAAACCACATTAGTTTTAACAAGAAGTTTAAAAGATAACGCTTTGCCACATGGAGGGAAATAAAACGATATTATTTTATTACACTCCAAAAACGAGACACTAACAAAGATTGCCTTGTCTGACCAACTAACTGCACAATAAAAACATCCCTACGAGTCCGTGGATTCGGAAACCAAAAGAACACCTACACTCTACACTTCAAAGACGTGTCCCCATATGTTGAGAGAGCTTCGTCAAACTCTGGGTGCGCATTGGGGTCTAATTTACATTGCGACCAAAAGGAGAAGCGCGAGAAAACCAAATCTAAATCCCGCATCTTTGGGAGGCATTGATCCGGTAGAGAATCTAGTGACACGGGTGGCAGCCATTGTCAACTCGGACGAGTCAACTCACCTCGCTCGTGTTCCAGCCCGAGTTCCCGGAACCCAATCTCCAGATCGGCTGCCGCCACGAGGAAGTCCACGGCCTGCAGCGGCTCCAGAATCTTGATGACTTCGCGCAGCGTCCGCAGCCTCAAATCGTCCGCCTTCCTCATGACCTTCGCGAGTCCCGCCACCCTCGCATCCATGTCCGCGTCGACCGTCCCCGGAATGAGATCCACCATGGCCGCTTGTACCCCCTCCATCTCGCTGTCGATGGCCAGCTCCTGCTTTATCGTCTGACGCTGGAGCTCG
>LTAE01011236.1:0-15568 GCA_001647135.1 Pontederia paniculata
TAGCTTCTGGATAGGTCGTGATGGCGTGTAATGACTCATGACGGCTGCTTTTATACCTTCATCACAGCCCGTAATAGTCTGTAACGGCCCGTGATGGGTACTTAAAATTGATTTGCTCGTTCTGAATGCGCTCATTTTGTCGGTTGATTCTAAAATAGCCTTTTTAGTTGATTTCCTACAAAATAATCACCAACAAGTGTAGAATCATGACTTAAAATAATTTAAACAAATAAATGCTAAAATAGATGCATGCAATGTCAAAATGACTCAAAATCATGCCTAATGCAGGTCCTAAAATGTGTTACAGGTGTAGAATCATGACTTGAAATAATTTCTTGTTTCTTGCCTTACCTAGTCTTTTTATACTAGTGTCCTCCATGTGATAGGTGTCTTTCTGTCCAGCCTTGAATTATTCTCTTCTAATTCATCTGTTATGTACTGGCAATAATGAGCTGGCAGATTCCTTTCCATCTTTGGCATCTTCTGTCATCAAGCGATTTTCTCGTTCAAGGTTGTGATCCAGTATCCAGAAGGGGTGTGAAGTTTCGTTTCTTGTAGTTCCTGAAATAGAAGGTCAAAGCAACATCAAAACGTTGTAAATGTATAAAATGAAAGGGTTAAGTTCATAGAGTGCATGCTTGACAAAGATTGGAACTTAGCAAACAAATGAGACTCGAGCTTCACAAAAAAGTGTAGAAATGATATGAATCACAACTTAAAGGGACCTAAAAATATGCACTTGATGTGGTGCATCAAACATCTCCGGACTTGAACCTTTGCTTGTCCTCAAGCACTTGAATTGAGATTAAGGCGCGGCATTTTCAAATGCAAAGACCACAACATAAGTAACAAGCCATACTTTAAAAAAAATTCGCAAGAGTACAATGCAATTGACTCAACTAGATTGAACAGAACTGCACCTAAGAATCACTAAAAGTCTAGCTAAATGCAACACAGAGTCACAACCTCATAGTCTTCATGTCACACCCAACTGTTAGGCAAAAGAATTATTTTTTAAATCATGATCAATATATCCTCCCACCTTTTCTGTTTGTTCCAGAGCATACTACCTTTTTTTCGTTTCAATACTTTTTTCCTTTCCTTGTCCTTGTCCTTTCCCTTTCCCCTTTTTTTGTTTTGAATATAGGGGTGTGAAAACAAAAAGAGAGTTTTCCCTTAGCATATCCTCACGTTTTCTTCCGAGAATACTCATCAAGAATGTTAAGTGTGCTGTGAAACAACATACTCTTGACTCTTCCAAGTAGAAGGTCAGAGGAATAGTTATTTGGATGTGAGATAAGTTCCCCGTGGCATTATCCATCCTTATCTTCCGAGAATACTCGGTAAGGTGCTTGGGGTGCTAAAAAATATACTCTTGACACTTCCAAGTGGAAGGACAGAGGAGTAGCTATTCAGGAACAAGAAAAAAATACCATGGCGAGGGGCAAGGAAGACTTAAACTTATGCTCTTTTGTGGGGGTCAGTTACTTGGCAAGGTGATGAAATTCTAGAGCCTAAAAAGTATGGGTTTGATAAGCAAACATATTCAACGTAGAGAGCTTTGATTCAGAAGTACAGTCAATCAAATCAAGTAGTCATCAAGATGCAGTGTTACAATAAAGTCTAATACTACACATGGCTTGGACCTAATACTGCATTAATTCAGAAGTTGAGGATAAACAAGGCAAACCATAGTACATGCAAGTGCATGTATATAAAACTATTCCGAAAAGAAAAAAAATTAGATAGGTGACAAGGTATGACAACGATTGTTCCAAGGTGTGATGATAGATTAGCAGAAACAACAGCAGTAAGTAGAAAAAATTTAAGACCAAGAGCATATGATGACATGTATCCAACAAAAATCTAAAATTTTCATTCATGGTATGATCATATGGTTAACGGGATAGTTTGATCATACCATGACCCCTCTCCGGACTTAACCTAACATTGTCCCTAGTGTTGCAGTCAAGCCACGGAGAGTGGCCGCTCAAGTGGAGTAGGGTTCGGCTCCGGAGCTCTCGTCTTCCCACTTCGGTTCTTCGTTCAACGTCTCCAGTTTGTTGAAGATGTTTTCTTTGAGCTGGTGATTGTCCTCCTTCAGGTCTCGCATTTGGAGGATGAGTGCCTCTAGGAGTGATGATTGCTTACACTGCTCTGTTAAAAGTTAGGTCAGAAGGGTCGTTACCTAGGGTTCTTCAGTGTCAGACGTTGTGGGCTTCTTTGCTGCGGCAGTCGAAGGGTGAGGTGTGCATTGCTCAGGTGTGAAGAGAGTCCAATTCTTCCCCTTGTTGATATCAGTGACCTTTGGGTTGGGGAGTTCGATGGATGTCTCATTTCCTTTATAGACCAGTACATATTTGTCGTTCTTGACCGAAATAATCTTCATACTGAGCATGATGGACATGTCAATTATGGTCATCCCTCTCGTGGTACGCAGCTTGGACAAAGCTAACTTACGTGTCTATGCAATCAGTGTAATTAATCCCCCAATGACTATGGGTCCTTTCTATGAGGTGACTAGCCGATAAATGTATTCCAAAAACATATGCCCCACATTGATTTTCTTTCCTTTGATAAGTCCCCAAATCATATACATCTCAGCTTCTCTAACATTTGCTTCGGTGTGATATCTCCCAAAGAGGGTATTGGCCATAACTTTTTGAAAGTAACGAATAGTGGGGTTCTGAAAAGAAGAAGACTTAGCTTGACGAAGCATATAGCGGTTTCATCTAGTGACCCACTTCCACACTTCCGCTCCTTTGTAGTTGGTGTTCTTCTTCTGTACTATTGTAGTAGGGAAACCATACACGGTGTAGAGCTCGCCGAAGCTCTAGTGGAACTCACGGTTGTAGAGGTGGAAGTTGAGGAAGATGTCGTCCTCCGAGCTGGTTAGTTGAAGAGAGTTAAGAAATTCAATCGTTATATTATCATAAGTCGGCCAGGAGTTTAGAAAGAACATGTCGACTTCCATCTTTTTTCACTTGCTTCATCAAGTCATCAAGTAATCTGAGGGTCTTCAGTGCTTCGGTGTCCAGGTATCTTGTGGCAAGGATGTCCCTAGTTTTGAGCTTTTGGTATAGTCGGCGCTGCTCATCGTCTCGGAATTTGATTTTTGCTGGTAGTTGGAGGTGTCCGTGGTGGCCTTGCTCATCCGCGGGCTGTTCAGGATAGGCCTCAGCGTCCGGTAAGGTTTCGTACTCGATATCCTCTTACTCTTCTGACTGTTGGGGTGTGACAACAGGTATCCCTTGTTGTGGGGGTACAGTTGGTGGTTCATCTTGAAGGTATTCATCGGCTTGTTGTGGGGGTGTGATATCTGACTTATGTGGAGGTATGTCCTCCGGTGATACTTCTGACTCGCTAGTCTCGGTTTGCATTGGTGTTTCTGTCTCCTGCGCATCCTTTGCTGGAGATTGATATTCCTCCTCGATGGTTTCTGGTGTTTCCTCTTCTGATGTTGCTTTCTCTCTCTGCAGGTACTTCTTCTTCCTCTGCAGGTGCTTCCTCTTCTGCTACAGATGCTTCCTCTTTTGCGGCATGTGGTATTTCAGAGACTTCGGTTGTGGGTTGTTCTTCCTCGATCACAGCTCTAGTGTCACAACTTTGCAGTGTTTGTGTGGCTTCCTGACAAGGGGCTATAGATCGCCATCTTCTTCCTCTTCATCTTTCGATGGAGGTTGTGGTTGCTTCTTCGTCTTTTGCTTTGGTGATGTCACCCTCGTCTTTGGTTTTGCAGGGGCGATTTTCTTCGACTTTGGTGGCGAAGCGGGTTGTTCTTCTGGGGCTACCGCTAGCGCTTCAGTTGGTGTTTTGATAGATTTTGCCTTGGTCAACTTCCTCGTTGTAGGCTTCATTGAAGGTAGGGTTTCAGTCTCTTCCTCAACTATGGGCTTTGGAACCTTGGTTGTTTTCTTCGGGGGCGCTTTCTTCAGTTTCTTCGGTGGTGGTTGAGGAGCGCTTGTTGTGACGGGTTCGTGTGGTGGTATGACCGAAGGTGGTGCTGGTACAGGTTCTATCGTTGGGACTTCGGGAACAGTTGGGAGAGGTCGGTCCCTCTCCGGACTTAAGGGTTTTGCCATAGTTGAAGTTGTTCCGCGGCTCTCTTGATCGGTAGTTTCTTTCTTGAGGTCGCCTGCTTGACAGTTGATGTTAGTGGCGAAGGTGGAACAAATGGCGTAGGGGTTACCTTCGTCAGTTTGAACGTTGATGCGTCGGAGGTTGCAGAGGTCGAAGAGGGTGGTTTTGTTGGGGACATCACCTTAGCCGGTCTCAGTTTCATTGTCTTTTCTTTCGCCATAGTAGGTGGTGGCGGAATAGTGCATAGGGGGCGAATGTCTAGGATGAGATGAGAAGTAGGTGCGAGTAGCGGCGTGCTATGGATCTGCACTTCGACGACCGGTGATTCGAAAGTTGATGAGGGCTCAAAGTCGAATGTGTAGAGGTCGGCGTCGGTTCCTTTGTTCCCTTGTACTTAGGTCGCCACGTTCGTCCGATTACCTAAGCTCCAGTAGCGACCATAACCGGTGAGGAGGAAGATGGGGAAGATGGAAGTTTTAGGGAAATAGGGAAAAATTGTAAGTCGTTTGCCTAAAAAGGTGTGATGTGATTGAGGGATGACGTCAGTTGGGCATAGGCGGGAGATTAGAATTTTCCCGCCCAACGTTGAGGTTGTTCATCTTCTGATGGATCTCACAACTCCATAGGCTGTCGATCACGACTTGACATCTGACTACCTGAAATATACATAGACAAAGAACAAAGAATTTATTAGAAGTAAGTCTGGGTTTTATTAGAAGTTAGTCTGGGTTGCCACACAGTAAGCGTCACAGTTTAATGTCCTTGACTAGACATTCTTTTCCGCTACGTCTTTTCTGTTGTTTTGAGCGTGATAGTTTCACTTTTAGTCGCTCCATTTCATAATGATATAACTTCAGACGGTGTCCATTAACCTTGAAAATATGGCCTTGTTTTGAAGTTAACTCTACTGCACCGTGATCAAATATTTTGGTGACAGTGCATGGGCCAATCCATCTTGACTTAAGTTTGCCCAAAAACAACTTAAGTCTTGAGCTGAAGAGGAGAACTCGCGATCCGACTTCGATTTGCTTGTTGAGAATGCGTTTGTCGTGCCAAACTCTGGTCCTTTCCTTGCAAATTTTTGCATTCTCATAGGCTTTCATTCTCAATTCCTCTAACTCTGCTAACTGTAGGTTTCTATTTTCTTCGGCTTTCTTTAAGTCTAAGTTCATCTGTGTCACAGCCCAGTACGTCTTGTATTCCATTTCCAGTGGTAAGTGGCAGGATTTCCCATAAACTAACTGATAAGGCATACCAAATGTTGTCTTATAGGTTGTCCTACATGCTCATAATGCTTCATCTAGCTTTGATGGCCAGTCTTTCCGTGATCTTGACACAATCTTCTCCAAAATTGTCTTGATTTGACTGTTGGAACCTCCACTTGGCCGCTTGTCTGAGGGTGATAAGAAGTTGCTACCTTGTGATAAATTTCATACTTGTGTAGCAAATTTTCAAATTATTTTTCTGCGAAGTGTTTGCCTCCGTCACTAATAACGGTTCTAGGTACACCAAATGTTGAGAAGATGACTTTCCCGAAGAGTTTTCTAACTAAGGCAACATCACAATTTGTTGTGGGAATAACTTCAATCCATTTTGAAACATAGTCAACAGCTACAAGTATGTACCTGAACTTGCCGGTGTTGGGAATGGTCCCATATAATCGATTCTCCAAACGTCGAAGAGTTCGACTTCAAGGATTCCGGTCTGTGGCATCTCATTCCTTCTCGAAATATTTCCTGTCCTCTGACATTGATCACAGCTCCGCACATAGGCGTTCACATCGTTGAAGATAATAGGACAATAATATCGAGCTTGAAGTATTCTGGTAGTTGTTCTTTGTACTCCTTCGTGTCCTCCATAAGCAGAGTTGTGACATTGTTCAATAATTCTAGGAACTTTTGATTATGAGACACACCTTCGAAACTGTCCACTTGAACATCTCTTCAAAAGCATAAAGTCATCCCAGTAAAAGTGTTTGATCTCACTAAACAATTTCTTCTTCCCCTGATAGGTCATCTCAGGTGATATGAATCCCGTCCCAAATACTTGTTGGTGAGCTAATAAGTTTTCTATGTCAGCATACCATGGTTGTCTCGTGTTGAGGATAACATAGAGTGTTTCTTCTGGGAGGTCTTCATTTATCGGGATAGAACAATCTTCGAGGGGCTTCAATAATCTTGAGAAATGATCAGCAACAGAGTTCTCAGTTCCCTTCTTGTCTTTAATCTCCAAATCAAACTCCCGTAATAGCATAATCCATCTTATTAGCCTGGGTTTCACATCTTTCTTCTGCAACAGATGTTTCACAACCATGTGATCAGTGTACACCACAGTTTTTGAACCCACAAGATAGGGTCTGAATTTATCCATAGCATACACAACTGCCAACAATTTCTTCTCGATCGTGGTGTAATTTAGCTGCGCAGGGTCTAATGTTCTACCAGCATAGTAGATAACAACAACTTCTTTATTTGCCTTCTGACCAAGTACAACTCCCAGGGCGTGATCACTAGCGTCACAAATAATTTCAAAAGGTAAGTTCCAATCAGGTGACTGGAGTATAGGAGCTAAAACTAGGGCATATTTTATTTGTTGAATGCTTCAAGGCATTGATTATCAAAATGGAACTCAACATCTTTATGCAGCAAGTCGGTCATTGATTTTGCTATTTTGGAGAAGTCTTTAATAAATCTTCAATAGAATCCTGCATGACCAAGGAAGCTTCGGACTCCTTTGACATTAATAGGTGGTGGTAACTTCTCAATAACTTCGATTTTGGCTCTATCTACCTCTATGCCTCTCTCTGAAATAATGTGTCCAAGCACTGCCCCTTGTGTTACCATGAAGTGGCACTTTTCCTAATTTAGAACCAGATTCGTCTCTTCACACCTATGCAAGACCTTCTTCAGATTGTGCAGGCAATTACCAAACGATGACCCATAAACTGAGAAATTGTCCATAAAGACCTCCATTATTTCTTCAATGTAATTTGAGAAAATTGACATCATGCACATTTGAAAAGTTGTCGGCATATTAGAAAGTCCAAATGGCATTCATCGGTAAGCAAACATTTCATATGAACAAGTGAATGTCGTCTTTTCTTGATCGGCAGGGTGAATTGAAATTTGCAAAAATCCTGAAAATCTGTCCAAGTAGCAATAGTACCAGTGTTTGGCTAGCCGCTCCAATATTTGATCGATGAATTACAATGGAAAATGATCTTTTCTGGTGGTCATGTTCAATTTTCTGTATTTCACGCATATTCTCCACCCAGTTGTGATTCGACTTGGAATAAGTTCTCCTTTTTCGTTTTGTATCACAGTTGTGCCGCCCTTTTTAGGAACAACTTGAATATGTATGGTCCAATTACTATCCGATATAAGGTATATTAATCCAGCATCAAGCAACTTCACAACTTCTTTCTTCACGGCTTCCCTAAGATTCGGATGAAGTCTCCTCTGCGCTTCAATCCTTGGCTTATGGTTTTCTTCTAGTGGTATCTTGTGCATGCAGAGGGAAGGACTTATACCCTTGATGTCATCAATAGAATATCCTATAGCCTTCTTGTGAGCTTTGACTACTTCGAGGAGCTTGGCGAGTTGATTTTCGGACAAAGTTGAGCTTACAATGATGGGATAACTAGGGTCTGGTCCCAAGAATTCATACTTCAGTGTCTCGAGAAGAGGCTTCATCTCAAATTTAGGTGCTGACTTAATTTGGGGTACCTCAGTAGCTATCTCTGATAATCTGCTCGGCTGTATGAACGAGGCTGTGATAACAAATTCCGAGGGTTTGATTGGTTTTCTTCACAACTTATTTATGAACTCTTCAAGTCTGACATTGTAGGTTGATCTTTCAAAACCGCTAGTTTTTTAGGGGTATCATCGCCTTTAAAGGTTTGCTCATGCTTTTGTACAACTGCAACTAATGATACTTCCTGGACGACTTCTTCAATGAGATCGTAGTATTCAAAGAGTAAATCTGCAGCAGGCTTCTTCATTTTCTGAGATAAGTTAAACTCGATAGTATCATCTCCAATTCTGAATGTCAGAGTTCCATCCTTAACATTGATGATTGCACGGGCAGTAGCTAGAAATGGTATGCCCTGAATGAGAGGAGTATTTGGATCATCTTCCATATCCAGTACTATGAAATCGATAGGTATGGAAAACTTCCTAACTTTTGATCGGTACATCTTCCAAAAATTTTCTAGGGTGTCTAATGGATTTTTCGGCTAGTTGAAGGATCATATTCATATGTTTGGGTTCTCAAGCATCCAATTTTTCACACATCGAAAGGGGTATGACACTGACGCTGGCTCAAAGGTTGCAAATTGCTCTTTTCATACAGAGGTGTCTAATCTCACATGGTATAGAAAAACTGTCGGGATCCTTCATCTTGGGTGGTAATTTGTTCTAGATCACAGCACTGACATTCTTTGTTACGGACATTTTTTCCTCAGCATCTATCCCTTCTTTTCTTCTTAAGATGTCTTTTAGGAATTTAGCATAAGATGACATTTGCTGAATGGATTCTGAAAAAGGAATATTCACGTGTAATTTCTTTAACAGCTCTACAAACTTGTTAAATTGTTATTGTTCATGGGCCTTCAACATCCTCTGTGGGAATGGTAGAACTTTATGCAATGGAGGTCGGTAGATGGTTGATGATGGCTTCTCAATTTTAGGAGGTTTCTCGACTTCAGCTGGTTTGGAATTCTGCTCTTCCGATTTAGGTGAGTTGTTATGTTCAAGGGTGTGATGTGTTGACTGAATGTTAGGTTGATGTTGCTCAGGTGTGATAGCCTCAGTTGGTTCTCGATCTAGCAAGTTCTTCCCACTTCTCAAAATCACAGCTTGGACCTGCTCTCTTGGATTTGGTTCCGGCTGTCCTGGTAAAGAATGGGGTCGTGAGAAGCTTGACTGGCTTATATAGCTATCTGATTTTCCAAGAGTTTGTTGTGAGTGGCAAGTCACTTAAGCTTTGTACTCATATGTTCTTGTTGCTTTACCAGTTTTTGAATCAAATCTTGTAGGTCAGGTTTAAGTGGTTCAGGTAATAGGAGGGGTTGTCGATGAGGTGGTAATGGTTGTGATTATTGTTGATGTGGTCTAGGCATAATTTGGGGTTGCCAAGTAGGGTTGTGATTTTGAGGATTTTGGCTTGGTGGATTTTGGTTGTGGTTTGGGGAGTTTTGGTTGTGATTATTTCTATAGGAGAAGTATGAGTGATTTCTATTTTCAAGGTTGTACTTCTCAAAGGGAGGTCTTGGTGCAAAGTTACTAAAAACATTAAGCTGGTCACACTAGGGATTTTGCTGATTCAACATATTACAAGTCTCCATTGTATGGCCAAGATATCCACAGATGTCACATTGTTGCTCTGGAGTTTGTACTATATTTACTTGAGACGAAAGATTCATCTTCTCTAAAGCTTTTGGTACAACTTCCTCCACTTTCGATGATATAACTTCACTTTCTTTGCTAGCTTCTCGATTATGTCATATGCTTCATTGATATCAGTCGTAGCAAAGACACCTATCGCGGCATTGTCAAGGACAATGGAGGTTTGATAATTCAAACCAGAGTGAAAATGACTCGAAAGCTGGCATCTCTCATAACCATGGTGCGGACATGAGGCAACTAGGTTCTGAAATCTATGCGAGGTCTCGTACAATTTTTCCATATCCAATTGAATGTAGTGGTATATTTCACCTCGGATATGGGATGTCTTGTTGGGAGGAAAGAACTCAGCTAGAAAATATTGCACTAATACATCCCAACTGGCTAGTTCTTCAGGCTTCATATTCTTCCGCTAGAGTTTGGCTTTCCCTCTCAATGAAAATGGGAATAGCCTCATATAAATTGCATCTATAGGAATGTTATTGTACTGAATTGTCCCGCAAATTTCCTTGAAGTTGTCTAGATGTTGAGCAGGGTCTTCGGTGGCTCCTTCACCAAATTGGTCTTGTTGAATCATGGTGATTAGAGTTGGTTGAAGTTGGAAATTTACATTAGCCATTGGTGGCATTCATGGTGCTCCCGCTCTATTAGCAACAGGCGAATAAGTATCCTTCAAGCATCGGGGATCTTGTGCAGCAACTTCTCTCTCCATATTGTTCTGATTTGCGGTTTGTGACTCTGAAGTTCATGGAGTGTCAGTGCTGATGGGAATGATGAAGTTCTCAAGCACAGGTGCATTGGGTATGTATTCTAGTTGTGGCACTACTGGAGTGTGAAGTTCAGAATCCAGATTTGCTATCTCAAATGGTTTAAAAATTATTAGTTCGTCAAACTTCAACTGCAGATCTGTGAGTAATCTTTCTCTGTTCTGATTCGGTCTCTGTTGCGTTCTTCTTTTTCTGAATTCTCCCCCAGGTTCAGAAAAATAATCTCCTTCAGCAGATCAGAACCTTGGCATACACTGTACCTAAAGATTAGGAAAAACAAACAAAGGAAAAAGAAAACTAGGGGTGAAGTGGTTAGGAAAAATAATATTCACAAATAGAAAAGTAACAAATGATGATATGAACAATGATATGGAAATATACACAATCGAATGATTCTTTTTTCTAAAATTGGCTATTGCCTCCCCGACAACGGCGTCAAAAACTTGATGTACGTGTGTCTAGTGTGATATTTAGAATCGGGTTAGCACAGCCTAAGAGTAGAGTTGTGACAACGTAAATGCAAGTCTTTAAGTTTCAATAGATGGGATCAAGTTTTAAAAGGTCCTAGACAACACAACTTATTCTGCAAGTATACAGAACATCATGTGCAGTACGTAGGGTATCGAATCCACAAGGAGGCAAAAGCAATGTTCAAGAAATAACATCCGATCTAAACACAAGCCAAAAATGTCAATATCAGTGTAGATCTAGATTACATAATGAAAATATAGATTGTCTAATTTTTAGGAGTTTTTAATATGGTTGCAGAAATAAGATAAGATAACTGTAAATCACTACTACAGAGATAAGATAATAGTAGAGGTGTGAAGGAACTCTAGAGCTAGCAGATTTCATAGATGGCAAATTGGATCAACGTTAACACATAAGGCTTAAAATACTAAATCTGGTTTTGGTGAAGAGAGGAATCATAGATTCCTTTTCAAGAGATCTAAATCACTTTCCCCCTGCAGTCACGCGGCCAGGATTGTAAGAAGTCTCGAAACCTATCTAGGATAGTTGAATGGTTGCTACCGAACTGAGGGTATTTCGACATACAATTTATGCGTCACAGGGTTGCAGTCATAGTAATGGAGCACGCCATACAACTGTGTGTAGGCGAATGGGTTGGTTAGTCCTCCAATGCCCTAAACACTAAGGATAGTAAGAGAGATTCCTTACGGTTGCAAGGGTGTGAACCGCTTATGACTGTGACTCAAACACTGTTTACCAGATATGAAAATACCGCAACCTCTTATTTTCACGAACGCCTCCGGTCAAGGACGTATCGTTCGATGAAGAACAAAAATATCAAGAATGAAGATCGAATTGAGGGTCAATCGCATCCAATCTCGAGAAAGCCGAAACTCTTCACTACAATCGATCCAATAACGAAACTGAAAGTTAAGTTCATAAAATACGAAAACCAGAAATAGTTCAAGCAAGTTCAGGATCCAAGATAGAAATCCAAATACATCATCTCCTACTGCTAACTCTAGATTATCCTATTAGTTACAAAACATGTTCATCGAATAACAAAGAGAGAAATGTTCAGAAGCTTTCATTATTCTTCCTATTGTCGATCAAGAAAAGTGTCGATGTCGTGTGTCATCTTCTCCGACGACGTCGTCCAAATATGGTAGGCGATCTCCTTCTGGCGATGGTGGAATGACTGGTGAGCAATATGAAAAAGTGTTGGCGATTGGAGATCCTTTCTTGTTTCTTGCCTTAACTTGTCCTTTTATACTGGTGGCCTCCATGTGACTGGTGTCCTTCTGTCCAACCCTGAATTATTCCCTTATAATTCGTATGTTATGTACTGGCAAGCATGAGCTGGCAGATTCTTTTTCATCTTTGGCATCTTCTATCGTCAAACGATTTCCTCGTGCAAGGCTATGATCTAGTATCCAGCAGGGGTGTGAAACTTCGTTTCCTGTAGTTCCTAAAATAGAAGGTCAAAGCAGCATCAAAATGTTCTAAATGTATAAAATGACAAGGTTAAGCTCATAGAGGTGCATGCTTGACAAAGATTGAAATTTAGCAAACAAATGAGACTCGAGCTTCACAAAAAAGTGTAGAAATGATATGAATCACAACTTAAAGAGACTTAAAAATATGCACTTGATGTGGTACATCAAACACATGTTAAGAATGCATAGTTACTTAACAACATAAGAATTAATAGTATGATCTATTAGGGATTCATAGTTCATCTATCAACTTGAGAACTAATGTTTATTAGGGATTAATAATTGCTTAGTTAATTTTGTGAGCTAACATTTTATTAAGAAAAAATATAGTTGCTCAAACATCCATGTATCTAATTATGCCATATATACACCTTGCTTGCGTAACTCAAACATCACATATATGACTCTACGGTTCCTAATTTCATGATTGATCAATTGTATATATAAAATTTTATACAACGCTAGTGGATCTTCCTCTCGTCCTCATATTTCTCAGTTATAAGTTAGTTGCTTTTCTAGACATAGCTTGACAAACTACATTCATTTTTCTCCTTTGAGTACCTCACTAAAGTAGGAGCATCAACCCTTTATTTGAAATATAGTCAAGAGTCTAAGGGCAATCTCCAAACATATTTAGTCCTCAAAGACTCATACTTCTGACGAAGACCATAAAACCTATCCATCACATCTTATGACTGACTTAGCATACTTGATGTCATTTTCAAGTATTGCGATGGAGACTCCCACTGAAGAGCATATGTCTTTTACTCGATAACACTATCATATTAAGTCCAATCACCTACCTTTGGCCCCTCACCTGAGTCCTCTCACAAGTCGCTTAATTTAGCGCCTTAAACGAGGTCTCACATTTGTCCTTCCTTATTAGGCAATATTAAGTTACTTTATAAACTTGTGTTCAATTCTTCTTGAACATATCACGTGATCCTAAATCATTTCTTAATTTAGACCATTTCATCTCATCTTGCTATACTCGAAGCGTCGGAGGTGATTATCGTGTTACTTGATAATCTCATGCCTGATTGACATACTCTACTTGTGTATAACAAATCATTTTAATAACTTAAATAAGAGAATAAAATACTTTCATTCATAGAACAAATGTCTTACAATCATGGTTTACGTAGTCTTATAGATTTTATATGTCTAACAAATACGTCTCTAGGAATAGACTTTGTAAATGGATCAACTATATTCTAATGTGTAGACACATATGAACCGTGGTCCTATTTTTAGCATATTCTTGTCGTGATATGTTTCATCTTTAACATATGCAATGACCACTTGACAATCACAATACAGGATAGTCTTCATCTCTTTCTCAGAAATTCTCAAATGTTAGAGAAATTTGCTCAGCCAAAGGCTTCTTTTGCAACTTCAAAACATGCCACAACTTTTGCTTCCATTGTTGATAATGCTATACAATATTGCATCTTGTTGCTTCATGTAACAATGCCATTGTTAAGCAAGAAAATGTAATTGGAGATGGACTTGTGTTCATCTACATCGTCAGCTCGATTACCATTTGTATATTGAGCTAGCTTCAACTATCTCCTTGATAACATAGTGCGAAGTCAATTTTGCCCTTTAAGTATTTGAAGATTCTCTAAACAACCTTCCAATATTGGTGTCTGATATATTGAGTGACCAGGCCAACAAAATGACATATATCAGGTCGAGTACATAACATTGCTCCATGTATTCTTTTTTCATATAATTCTCCATTTAGAAAAGTTGTTTTTATATCCATCTGATGTAATTCCATATGTGCAACAATAATTATGATTAAGCGAATTGAAGAAAATCTCACAATTAGTGCGAAAATTTCGCCATAATCTATGCCCTCTTTTTGGGTGTAGCATTTTGTCACAAGACAAACTTTGTAGCTTTCTATGGATCCATTTATACCACGTTTGATCTTAAGATCTCATTTGTTTTCGATTGGTCTTCGTCTTGTTGGAGGATCAACCAAATCTTGAAATTGATTTTCCTTCATTGACTTCATTTATTTTATTATGGCTTTCATCCATTCTTTTTGGACAAAACACGAGAGAGCTTCTTGTATTATTTTAGGTCCATGTTCATCATCAGGACAAACTATAAAAGCTTTCCCCTCAATCTCATAATGACGACGTGGGATGCGGTACCTATTAGTTTGTCGTATTGAACATTTTGGTATATCTCGTTCTAGAGTTGACAATTGTTCTCTCTCACTCAAATCAAGATGTTGAGGTGATGAGACATCCTCCTCAACAAATTGATCTATTGAGGGAACCAACACAAGATCCTATTGTTCTTCTAAATGAATATCCTTATCTATTTCGTCTTGTCTAAAAAATCATCCTCTAAGAATGTAGTGTCCCTACTTTCTTTTCAATTATACTTTCATCATCTTTTTCCCTATGAAAATCCTTTGGAGATATCAGAATATCTGAAGATAGACTTTTTTTCCCTAGGATCTAAATTTCTCATATACTTATAGTCCCCGTTTGGCTAGTAGGAACCGAAGCAACAACCTAGTTGATTTTGACTCTCGTTCTGCAAACAAGATGATGTTTTGGAGAACCGAACATGGAAACTCAAATTGGAACCTCGGATCACGTGACTCGGAGTTCCAACTACCGATTCGTGCTAAAGGTAGGAACCTATAGATTACATAAAATGCTATTGTTGTAGCCTTTTCTTTAATTCTTACAAAAGATTTTTTTCTTTTCTTTACTGCTAATATTAAATAGCAATATTTTAACTAGTATTTTTACTTATATAATATTTTATTAATTTGCATGTGAAATTAAAATTATTTTTATGAATTTTTTATTAAATTACTAATTCATGAGACTGATTTTATATTATTTATTATTTAAAATTGATTCATAGATACTTTTTTACAATTTTTTATGAAATTATTAGTTAATGAGATTAATTTTATATCATTTATTAATAGTTTTAGTCGCTATTTTTAACAATTTTTTTAAGAAAACATTAATTCATGAGACTAATTTTATATTAATTATTAATTTTTTTTAAAATAGTTTTAGACAATGTCTTTTAACAATTTTTTTTATGAAATTATTAATATGTGAGATTGATTTTATATTATTTATTAATTATTTTTTTAATCAACATAGTTTTGAAAAAGTATTTTATAAAAATATTATTTTGTGAGATTAATTTTATATTACTTACTTTAATTTTGTAAATCAATTAAGTTTAATTTTTTATCCAAATATTCATTAGAATATATCTATAATCATTACATTTTAGTTCATCTAAACACTATTAGAACTAATCACAAATCAAACTATTCACCAGAATAGGAGAACCCTCCCTCCCC
>LTAE01011237.1:0-12719 GCA_001647135.1 Pontederia paniculata
ATATATATAATATTTGTGCAGCGCTGGAAATTACAGCACAACCCAACAACACTCATATGTTTATTAATGTGAGTTTGTGAGCACAAACACCTACTGATAAGTCCACATAATAATGTGAAAAGAAGTGTGCGGCTGTAAATTACAGCGCTGCACACTCATACCTAAAATTAGACGTAATCTAAACTATTAAAATGCAAGTTATAAACAATCTAATTAAGTAAATAGCGCAATAAGTTCAAACCAAATAACTTTAATACATGTTACCAAATAATTCAAAGAAAATATTTTAATAGAAAACACCCTCTCAAATCACCGAGACTATTTTTATTTATCTAAAAAATTTCCTGTCGAGAAAATGAACATGCAGTGAGTTGTTATAAAAAGATGCAGAAGATACGGAAAATGAACATGTAGTGACATTAATGATGTCTTTGGAGAGAGAAAAGAAAGGAAAAGTAATTTAAAGTAAAATTTTTAGCTTCCATTCATTCTCAATTTGAAATAAATAATTTTTAATTAGTTAAAAGAAGAAAAAAAATCTTTGCTATTCAAATAAAAATAATTATCATTCCTTCGTATTCTTTTTTTATCAATTGAAACACACTATAAACTAAAAAAAAATTATCACTTCACAATAGCACAAGTTAGTGAAGTGCTAGTACATCACGATGTCGATTGCTTGATCATGATCCAATAATTGACGACAATGGATCTCTATATGATAAATTTTATTTTATATACATCAATCGTTGAATTTCATAAAAAACATCGAAACTTTCATAAGAAAATGTATTACCGTTTGATATAAATAAACTTCATTTGCACATCTTTAATATATCGGCCCATTTACAATTACGGACTTATGACCCGAGCCCAAGACGACCCGAACAGTTGCGAACCTCCAAGTGGCATTCCCGTAAAAGTGATAGTTCGTCGGACCACGCTCCCACGAACCACAGCCGTCCGATGCGTTTGGGACTAACCCAGCGGACGGACCAGATCCGTCCTAGAAGATTAGGTTTTGGATTGGGAAGTGACCAAAAAAATTCAAACGCCAACTCGAATCCCGCCTTCATTTCGAAACGAAGCGAAAAGAGACGAGAACAAATCCATTTGTTTAATCACGAAATTACTACACGGAGAGAGAAGTCGGCAGCAGAGGAGAAGGAAAAATAAAACCACAGGGCGTCGCCGTTAGAGGAGCTTCGAGGTCTCCCTCTCCAGAAATCTCCTCCTCCTCTTCCTCTTCCTCCTTCCTCTGCGATGGGGTCTCGCCATGAGAAGGAGAAGGCCGTCAACGTTCAGGTCCTCCTCCGTTGCAGGTGGAAATCGGCGTCTTTTTCTTTGCCCCCCTTTTTTGGTAGATCGTCTTGTTTGGGTTTGTTACTATCCAGGATTGGATCCGTATGATGCCCCGAATCCAGGACTCAATATGATTTTCTTTTATTTGTTAATTTTGATTTTTTTGCTTGATGAGCATAAGGATGAAGTTGTTTGACTCCGAATTTTGCTTGTTTCTTGTTCTGGATGAAGGCCGTTCAGCGAAGACGAGCTGCGGAGCAACGCTCCACAGGTGGTGACCTGCAATGACTACCAGCGTGAAGTGGCCGTCAGTCAGACCATCGCCGGCAAACAAATCGATAGGGTTTTTACATTTGATAAGGTATTGCCCTTAGCGCTATTTACCAGTGCCTTGGATAGACCAATTTAAAGGCAAAGTGGAGTCTATGCTGAGCTCTGACAGATGGAGCTTGAAACATGTTGATCGAATTTCTGTGAAATCCCTGTTGTTTGATTTGTTCATTTGAATACCAAGTCAGATAGATTGAGGCACTTGGGGACCTTTTACAGCCCCAATTTGCTACTCTGTTTTATTACAATATTTAATATAAAGAAATGTGGTTCTATATCTCCTTGCTGCTCAACCTGATGGTTACTAGCTTGCTATTAATTATGTCCTCTTTCTCTTACATCGAGGAGAAAGTCAGCAATTATTAATGCTGATTCATTTTTGTTTCTTGGATTGTATTTCTGGATAAGAAATGGTGGTTCATTATATGCTAGAGTAAAATCAACTGCCAACGATATGATCATATTTTGTCCTGTGCCATGATAGCTAGAAAGAGTTGGTTGGATGGTGTGAGTGTCTCTCAGATAGGAAGTCCATGAAAGACTTATGTTGTTCATGTTGCAATACCACCTTCAAACCGAGTTGCATTTTGTTTATCCTAATTTCGATTTGCTCCAACTTCTGAATTTTGTCTCATCATTACCTGGAGTTGTTAATGAAAATACATATTGCTGAGTGGATACCAAGTCTATAACTGGCTTTGTTGCTTGCAACTCCAATTGAAATAAGAACACCCATCACCCATGAATCGCCAGACTTGGAAAGCATATAATTGGACTTATTCCCTTTTTTGTAGGCATCAGATTGGCACCAAAGAATAGAGTAAAAGGTCTAAGGTTTAAGTTATTAAAATACTTTCATTTGGAAGCTGATTTTTATCGCAACCCAGTTTGTTGGTTTGAATGATAAAAATAGGATTTTGATCAAAGTTAATTTCCATTAGATATTGGACGCTATAGCATGTCACTGAAACTTCTACATGTCCTATAATCTTCACTAACCTGGTATCATGTCTAATATTAATTGCATATGCTTTTAATATCCTGGTTCCTATGCATTGTATTTGACTTATATGTTTTAGAAGCTTAATATGTGCATGAAATGTGTATCCTGTGATATATTAATTCATCAACAAATTAAAATTTGGTTGCCTAACGACTGCATTCATAATATGATGGTTGCTAACTTGTATGAATTTTATATGATTCAACATTGATTTTGTATGTGTTCATGAGTTGGTTATGAACTTATGAAGTCATCAAATATATTTTTTCTTCAGAAAATATCCTCATGGTGTTGTCACATTATGTCTGATTGTTTTGTTGGTGTCATGAGGACTCCAGTGAGCTAAAAGTCATGTTGAAATTCATGTGATTTTATTACTTTTGATATGTAGAGAATCATATTTTTTCTTGCAGGTATTTGGCCCTTCAGCTAAGCAGAAAGACTTGTATGATCAAGCAGTGGTGCCAATAGTAAATGAGGTCCTCGAAGGATTTAATTGTACTATATTTGCTTATGGTCAAACTGGTACAGGAAAGACATACACAATGGGAGGTGAATGCAGAAGAACAAAGGTAATTCTGCACTTTCATGTGGAAGTTGTTTTACTCTTTCCAACACACTCTACAACACAATATATATCCCATCATTTTTTCAATTTATTAACAGACTGGACAAAAAGGTCAGTTGCCACCAGATGCTGGTGTCATACCAAGGGCTGTAAAACAGATATTTGACACATTAGAAGGACAAAACGCTGAATACAGTGTCAAAGTTACATTTATTGAATTATACAACGAGGAAATCACAGATTTGCTAGCTCCGGAAGAACTACCTAAAGTAGCTGTGGAAGATAGGCAAAAGAAGCCACTGCCTCTAATGGAGGATGGTAAAGGTGGAGTGCTGGTTAAAGGTATTGAGGAAGAGATAGTGACAAATTGTGATGAAATCTTTTCTCTCCTGGAAAGAGGTTCTGCCAAACGTCGCACGGCAGAGACATTACTAAACAAACAATCTAGGTCATAATCTGCTCGTTTCGTTATTGCAGTCTGTATAGTTTTATGGATTTCTTTTTCTAACTTTGTTTTCTCCATCTTTATATTTTAGCCGCTCACATTCTCTATTCTCGATAACCATTCATATTAAAGAGGCAACTCCTGAAGGTGAAGAGCTAATAAAATGTGGGAAACTGAACCTTGTAGACCTTGCTGGATCAGAGAACATTTCACGATCTGGTGCCAGAGAGGTATTTTTTCCTTTTTAATTTTATTGTATACAATAAGTATATGGTTCCGTCATCCTAGTCATGACTTTCTTATGGTCAGTTGTCATTATGTGTAACTTTGTTTAATTTAATTTTTCAAATAAACCGTCTATTTCTTTGTCAATTTCTTTCCAAAGGGTCGTGCAAGAGAAGCTGGAGAGATAAACAAGAGTTTACTTACTCTTGGTCGTGTTATTACTGCCCTTGTTGAACATCTTGGACATATTCCTTACAGGTCAAATTTTGGTATTTTCGTACTATATGTACTGTATTATGTGTTACTACGTTTTCGTAATTCGTTACACAAAGGTTTTCTTCTGATATGCAGGGACAGCAAATTGACGCGCTTACTTCGTGACTCATTAGGGGGTAGAACCAAGACATGTATCATTGCTACAGTTTCCCCTTCTGTACATTGCCTCGAGGAAACTCTTAGCACACTTGATTATGCTCACAGGGCGAAGAATATAAAAAATAGACCCGAGGTTTCATTCTCTTCTTATCATTTATTATACATAATTATGACTTCTTTTTTCTTAATTTTAATGTATGGGTGTCATTGACAAGAAAGTTCTTTCTCTATAACTGTTAGTTGCAATTAATTGTATTTGGTCCTGGTTTCTTGTGTCAGCTGTTGGACATTTTCCTGGTGTGCCATAATTCTGGATATTTATGCCTCGCAACCAAAGTGCTAACAATTTTTCCAACTTAGTTTAGCTTGTTGAAACTTTACATGATAGCAGCCTTCTTGGAACTTAAAATGCCGAACATATAATAAAATATGGATGTTGCCTTCATCGTCTTTTGCTTGGATCCACATCTTATGAGTTTGTATTGTTTCTCTTTGTCTTCGGATAGCTGCATTTTTCACATAGATAAAAAACGATCTGCTTACGTTCTCTTAGTATATACTTTGATAAGAATAGCTTTCATTAGGAGTTCAATAGGTAAATGTTTTATTT
Organism: Pontederia paniculata; assembly: GCA_001647135.1. Classification (NCBI taxonomy): domain Eukaryota; kingdom Viridiplantae; phylum Streptophyta; class Magnoliopsida; order Commelinales; family Pontederiaceae; genus Pontederia; species Pontederia paniculata. The sequence continues at coordinate 4,859 of LTAE01011237.1, forward strand.
TTAAGGCTTTCTCAATGTCCAGTGTCTGTTCATTTCTGTTGACCATCATGGTATTAAAAGACTTTGTTCACCGTAGACGGTGTCATGGAAGCTTTCCTGTTTTAACTTGAGCCCAATCTTTCTTCACTTTGCATATATATGTTTTGCATTCACGAATATTAACTTCCAATAACTCTAGGTAAACCAAAAGATGATGAAGTCAACATTAATCAAAGACCTTTATGGCGAAATAGATAGGCTTAAAGCAGGTAAATATCATTTGCTTAAACCATCTATGTACAATAGTGCTTTTAAGATATTAAGTATTAACAAGTCCTTAATACAGAGGTTTATGCTACCCGTGAAAAAGTTGGTGTCTACATACCCAAAGAAAGATACTACCAAGAGGAGACTGAAAGGAAGGTATGGATTTTTGAGTAATTTATGTCCTTAGAAATCTGAAATTTGTTCATAACTTCATTTCCCTGCAGTCATTTTCTTCTTTGGCAATATTATTCCTCCAATTTTATGACGCAATACTTTATGTTATGCATTTTACAGTTTTCTATTTTTTTGAAAATCTTTACACATCGAAAGAATATTGTTTCATTGTTCAAATTTCTTTCACGTTGTTTTTCGTACTCTCTTAAACTTAGCACAATCATCTTTTGATAAAGATTTATTTCAACTGTTCATTTTCTAAAGTTTTAGCCGACCCCACCTAGTGGGATAAGGCTTTGTTGTTGTTTGTTCATTTTCTAAAGTTTTGGTTGTCATGTCACATTAAGGCAATGGCAGAGCAAATTGAGCGGATGACTGTCATGATGGAATCCAATCAAAAGGTCAGAAATTTGCTATAGTTTGTAGATACACAAAGCTAAATGCTACCCTGGGGTTTTATGCTTAAGAACCTACATATTTCTGTTGCCCAATCTATGACAGCAATTTGATGATTTCCGAGCAAAGTACGATACAGAACTCAACAGATCTGCTGATTTGGATAAAAAACTGGAGGCCACTGAGGTGATTGTGAAATGAATTATTTGCTATTAGTTATTTGTTTCTTTGTTCATATCCATCTTAATTACTTTGTAAATACAGAAAAGTTTGGAACACACAAGTAAGTTATTAGCTAATGCAAAAGGAGATCTGAAGCAAGCCAACTATACTCTTAAAGAGAAAGACTTTATTATTTCTGAACAAAAGAAAGCAGGTCAGTATTACCTAGTTGTTATTGATGTCGATGGCTAAAACTGTTACAATTGTTTATATTGAACTTATGTGAAACAGAAAATGCTCTCGCACATCAGGCTTGTGTCCTGAGATCAGATTTGGAGAAGTCTATCCGTGATAATGCATCTCTATTTTCCAAGATAGGTGAGCTCCATGAGATGAAATGCTCGCTATTTTATGTTATCGTATATGATACTTGGTTGCTTTTCTTATTTTTTTATAACCTTCCGATACAGCAAGAGAAGACAAACTCAATGCTGCCAACAGATCTGTCGTGTCCAATTTCCAAGCTGACCTTGCTTCAAAAATTGGAACACTTTGCAACACTCTTGTTTCTTCACTGGGTCGACAAAATAAACACCTGGAATCTGTTCAAAAACTTTGTCAATCTTGCCTTGATTTTCATGACAAGGTACTTATCTTTTTAGACATGCTAGTTATAGTGAGTTACATGCCGTCAACCTTTATGTTCGTTGATTGATTTCTGGTGATTGTTTAACAAGGCGATATCCGAACTGAAGAGGAAAGTAGTAGCTTCAAGATCTTTGTTTGTGTCATATATGGAAGCTGTGCAGAATGTTGTGCGCTTGCATAAGGCAGGTAGTGATGCAAGCTTAGAGGAGATTTCATCTATGGTTTCTGCAAATTGCTACTCACTAGATCAAGTAAGTTGCTTGAAGCTGCTAAGCTTTTGTCAGGCATTTCTTATCATTATATAAAATATGTGTATCTCTATACTTCTTCCAATAAACGACATTACTTTTCTTAACAGTTACTAGCCCTTGGAGAAGAAGAGGCAGATAGAATTTTCGGGGAGCTGCAGACTATATTATCAGATCACGGAGGAGAAATTGCACTGTTTACTCACGAACTTCGCGAGGTCTATTCATTTCTAAATTGGTCATGCTTCTTATTTTGGTATTGCTTTACATCAACTAAATCGAGTATATGTTACAATATGCAGCGGTTCAATGCTAGCTTGACCAATACCAAGGAGGTCTCTGTAGTCATTCTTGGATTACTTGATAAGCTTGGAGACCAAACAAAGGAGATCCAAAGCCATTCAACTTTAATGCATGAAGCAAATGCCAATAGCATATCCGATTTTCGAAAGACATATGAGGTCTATATGCCTATTCTTAACTAAAGCTGCATAAATTTGTTTTTCTCGTCATTTTTAATTGTTGAACTCTGAAAACAGGATCAATCCAGATCAGACGAGGAGAAACTTTTATCAGAAATTACGAGTTTGGTGTCTCGTCACATGGGCAGACAGAAAGAGCTGGTTTGCCTTTATATTCCATTTTATTGTAATAATTCCCAATTTGATTGGTTGTCCTGTGCAATTAATATTTCTCAGGGTTCCAGGTAAATGCGAGGCTTTCTGGACTGAGAGAAGCTGCTACAGAGCACAAGGTATTCCTCGAGGAGCGCATGTCAATAGTGGACTCTGTCACAAGAGATGCCAAGAGAAAATGGGAAGAATTCTCTATGCAGGCAGTAGCTGATTTCAAGGACGGTTCGGACTTTTCAGCAGTGAAGCACTGCAAAATGGAACAAGTGCTCCAACAATAGTACGCTTCATATGTTATTTTTTCGCCTTCCCTTCATACAACCCGGCAACTCTTTTGATCTTTATTTCTTCCTCAGTGTAAATACTGTTGACGTTGCTTCTCAACATTGGAAGAAGACACATGTATCTGTCACTGAAATGAGCAACAAACATTTCACTGACGTGGAAGCCCAAATTAGGTAAGTTATTCATTTTCTCATGCTACCCCAATTTTTTCTCCATTTTTTTCGAGTATCATGAGCCTTTGTTTGTTTGGTTGCAGGAATTATAGAGACGCTAACGAACAACACGATGCAGATGTTGCTTCATCAAGGAGCGCAGCTGAAGATGACGCTAATAAGCACACCCACGATATTCTTCAGCATTTTGACAGTGAGTTCTCATGCTTCGTCTTTTTAGGTTGTCTACACCAATCGCTCAAACAGAGAAACACTAATTTGGATACACCAATCCAACAATATTATTTAGGTGTTCTGGAGCATGAGCATGAGACCATATCAGAAATCAAAGCAGTTGTTGAAGCTCACACGACAACCATACAACAATTGCAAGAAGAGCATTCCTCTCAGGCTTCAAAGATAAACAACCACGCAGAGGATACTTTCCAACAAACCTACATGGTAAGCCCCTAATAAATTGTACCCACTCTCTGGACTTGCATTTTGGAAAGGCTCGTCTCATCTGATGAACTCATTATGATCACAGGACTATGAGCCCACGGGAGAGACCCCTCTGAGGTCGGAACCTGACGTCCCCAGCAAAGGGACAATCGAGTCGCTCCGAGCCATGCCTATCGAATCGCTCCTTGAGGAGTTTCGGGAAAACCATCCCAACGAGTCCGCCAAAGAATCTAGGTCGTCTCTCATACCACGATCGCCACTCGTTCAACTTAATTCACTTTAAGAAAGAAATAAAAAAATTGAAAACTATGCAATCATAGTTAGTGTGTGTATGATGATACCTCGATGCATGTATTTTTTTTGTAATCTTATTTTGCTGGCATCCTCTGGGTGGCTGTTTATCTTTGAAGTATGAGAGGAATGCTCTTCTTGCAATTGTTGTATAATTGTCGTGAGCTTCAACAACTGCCTTGATTTCTGATACGGGCTCATGCTCCAAAGACAACCTAAAAAGACGAAGCACGAGAACTCTCAAAATGCTGAAGAATATCGTGGGTGTGCTTATTGGCGTCGTCTTTAGCTGAGCTCCTTGATGAAGCAACCTCTGCATCGTGCTGTTCATTAGCGTCTCTATAATTCTTGTAACCAAACACACAAAGGCTCATGATATTAGAAAAAAATGGGGAAAAATTGGGGTTGCGTGAGTAAATGAATAACTTACCTAATTTGGGCTTCCACGTCAGTGAAATATTTGTTGCTCATTTCGATGACAGATACATGTATCTTCTTCTAATGTTGAGAAGCAACGTCGACAATATTTACACTAAGGAAGAAACAAAGATCAAAAGAGTTATTGGGTTGCATGAAGGGAAGGCGAAAAAGTGCTCCAACAATGGTACGCTTCATATGTTATTTTTTCGCCTTCCCTCCATGCAACTTGGCAACTTTTTTGATCTCTGTTTCTTCCTCAATGTGAATACCGTTGACGTTGCTTCTCAACACTGGAAGAATACACATGTATTTTTCACCGAAATGAGCAACAAACATTTCACTGACGTGGAAGCCCAAATTAGGTAAGTTATTCATTTTTTCACGCAACCTCAATTTTTTCTCTATTTTTTTTCTAGTATCATGAGCCTTTTTGTGTTTGGTTGCAGGAATTATAAAAACGCTAATGAACACTACGATGTAGAGGTTGCTTCATCAAGGAGTGCAGTTAAAGATGACGCCAATAAGCACACCCATGATATTCTTCAGCATTTTGATAGTGAGTTCTCGTGCTTCGTCTTTTTAGGTTGTCTCTGGAGAATGAGCTCGTATCAGAAATCAAGGCAGTTGTTGAAGCTCACACGACAACTATACAACAATTGAACAAAATAATTTAGAGAACAAACTGAAAAATATAAAATCATGATAAAATTAGTATGATAAGTTAAAATTGTGTAAATGGATTGGGTGGTCCTACTCTTGACACGATTGTAGAACTTATCAATCTGGTTTCATGAACATAATTATAAAGTTAAAAGTTAATAAATTAAAATTATTTAAATTGTGCATCGTGCGAAATGTTACCTAATTATTTATAATAATCTTAAGTATTTAGAGCACCATTAAATCTATTTAAAATCATGATGATTTAATAAGTTAATAAGTTAATGTCTATTTTAAATCATGATGATTTATAGTTTATATTTAGGATTATTTATGATTCTATATTAATTGATTTTTACTACAAATCATTCAAAATATCTTCTCTTATTTTACCTTATTTTCTTTTATTAACAACTCCATTCTTTAATTTGTAATGAAAGTTTTTTCTCTCACATTTATCATTGTAATTAAAAAAAATGTTTACCCAAACATTTTGATTATTGATAACTTATTATCATTTTTTCTTTATTTATATAATAGTAATGAGGATATATTAGTTTATTTTATTAGAATCATTTCACCTTTCCTATTATTTAGGATACATTATTCTTTTTTATTTCTTTCCATTTTAATTTTCATTTCTTCGCCACCTCCTTCCTTTTTTTATTTTTTTGTTTATTCTCCTTATTAATTCTCCTCCCATATTTTACCTCTTTTTATTTTTTGTTATTGCCTATAAGTTTTTTAATTATTTTTCCCTCTTTGCAAAATTTTCCTTCCACGTTCACTAATATTTTCACATTATCTTGATTTTTTTTAAAAAAGTTGAACCAATTTTTTTCTCGTTCATTAGTTCTCCGATTAAAACCGAATTGATTTGGTTCAAAGTCATTATCGATTTTGGAATTAAACTGAACTAGGCTAGGGTTTGAAGTGATAGAACCAATTGGTTCGATCCGATTTTAATAACATTGGTGATTGGTAGGATTATGAGTCAACTCAACATACAATTGCCTTCCCCTTTAGCACGTGTTTCGAATGAGTGTTAGATCGAACATTGAATAAAAAAATTAAAAAATATGGACATCTATGTGAAATTCTTGAACCTTTCCATGGAATTGAATTAGAGAAGTAGACAATAAAAGAAGAAAAATAAAGGGAGAGTTAAATAAGAGAATAATATTTTTTAAAAAATGAAAATAATGGAGAAGATGAGGTGGAGGGATTGCAAAACTTTCTAAAGTTTGGAAATCCTCGTGGGAAATCCCTGATTGAGGCCTCGACTTCGGAAATTTTTTTTGTAAGGGCGGAGATGAGGGGGGCATAATCTCCCCCACATCCCAATTCAGGGATCTGGGCAGAGAATATTACTCCCGCTCCACGTATCCCTGACCTCTACACATTTATATATTTATTAACATATTCTAAAATTAATTATATAAATATAATACTATTTAAATAGTATTTGTAACTATTTATTCTTAAACACATATTATAATATTTAAATACATATACATATATTATGATATTTTTTTATAAATATTAATTTATAATTTGATCTTTTTTTTAAAAATATATTTTTATTAATATCAGGAATCAAGATCTCTACGGAGGTTCGGGGATGGAGGCGGAAAATCTAATTTTTCTGCCACGTGGATTCGGGGCATGGGCGGGGATGGAGGCAGGTCGGCGGAGTCGGAGCGAGGATCGTATTACCCGCCCCAGGTCGGACGCCATTCCTAGGTGGATTTTATTGAATCAACCCATTATTGAGCTAGGGCTTTTCTATATTTGAGATTTTTTATGAATTAAAATATATTTCACGACAAAATAACTTTGATAATACTTAAAATAAATGAATTTGATGATAAATTATTAATAAAGTAAGTTGTTCTAGTATAAATCAGTCTTATTTTATTATTATAATTTTGGGTTGAATTTTGTCACCTTATAAATCATTCAATCAGATTTTCAACCCAAGAAGGCAAATCAGTTTGACCGATTTCCACCGGTATCATCTCAATTTTTTGAACTTGCTAATTGATTTTTTTTGCCATTAAAAATGTTAAAATGGTATAGTATTAAAAGATTGGCTCTAATGATAATATAATCAATTTTATCATTATTATAATAATGATAAAACTTATCATATTCAAGCACCCTAAATGTATCTAGTCCTTCGAAAAGGAAAAGAGCAAGCGACAAGTGTTCCTAAGAAACAGCCTATTGGCTCCATTGACACCCAAATGAGCATAAATCCATATTTCGCCATATAGAAAAGGACTTGGTTTTGTTCCTTTACTGATATTTCGACGGAAATATAATAAAATTTACGAACCTTCCAACCCAGATAGTGGACTTTGTCACTTCAGATGCCAAGAGAAAATGGGAAGAATTCTCTATGCCGGCAGCGACCAATTTCAAGGACGGTTCGGACTTTTCAGAAGTGAAGCACTACAGAATGGAACAAGTGCTCCAACAATGATACGCTTCATATGTTACATTTTAGCCTCCCCTCCATGCAACCCAGCAACTCTCTTGATCTTTGTTTCTTCCTCAGTGTAAATACCGTCGACGTTGCTTCTCAACACTGGAAGAAGACACATGCATGATTGTCAAGATCTCGATCTACATCTTAAGATATTATAATTTTACGATCTTGATGACCCTCACAGATCTCGATCTAATATGAAGATCTTATGGAAAGATCTTAATAGGATCTTACGATGTTATCTGATCCTATACGATCTCAAATAAAAAATTTTAATCATTTAAAATAGTCATTTTTACAATTTTAATAATAACAATGAATATAAATAGAGTTCAATAGATTTTTCTTACAAATTAATCAAATTATGATCTATTGAAGTCTAAATTAAAATTTGAGTGCAAAAGAAGGTTAAAAATATATATTTTATATTAGAATATATTATTTTATTAATTCAAGGATCTTACGATCCTCGATCTGATTTTATGATTTTCGATCTTATGATCCCCTTACAATCTTACTTAAGATCTCGATCTTGACAACCATAGACACATGTATCTGTCACCGAAATGAGCAACAAACATTTCATTGACGTGG
>LTAE01011238.1:3607-15558 GCA_001647135.1 Pontederia paniculata
TTATTATTATTATTATTATTATTATTATTATTATTATTATTATTATTGCTGATAAATGCTACTACATTCCGTTCGAGCCATTTCTTTCAATTGTACTATATTTCAATCTCTTTTTAATAACAAATTATGAATCATAACATGGTAAAGCAAAAACAGAAAATGTATTATGTTTACTTTTTATATTAGAATATTTTAAAAACTTGGCATACAAGTGTTTTTAGAGTGAAAAAATGTCTTTCTTGTTCGTTCAAAGTTTTTGTGAATATAAGCTTATTTTGATTTCTTACTTTTTTTTCATAGACAAAAATGTTAATGTGATTAATGGAATGCACACTGCATACTCAACAAGTTATTTTCACAAAATAATTATTTCAGTGAATAAATAATAATTATTTTTAATAATTCAAGGGTATTATCAATTACTCGCTTAGGGTTTTTTTTGTGTGGATGAAAACGTTTTTCGGAATATCTTTCTATTTTTCTCATATTTGACAATGAAGAAAATCTCAACTAATGATTATTCTTTCAATTGATTAAAAATACGAGTTGAAGGTGCGCATGATCGAACTTTGGAGAAAAAAAAGTCAAAGACTATGTTCTCCTTTAGAAGTGATAATTTTTTCCCCTTGATCTGCCTCTAGTATTATATAAATAAAGTAATTACTATGCAAATATAATACTTATTACAGAATCACATACCAAAATAAATCACCAAAATTATTTTCTCTGAAAACATCCCCCTTTTTTCTGTTAATAGATTAAGATAATAAAGAATAACTTAACATATAATAAAGCAATAATTTCCACAGTGGATTGGGCTCTTCAATTGGGCCGCAGGTCTTTGCTCAGTCGTAGTTGTACCGCAAATAGTTCGAGCATTGAACCGCACAGCGTGTGTCCGGGTTTTTTTAGATTTCTTCGTCTGTCTCAAATTCGATCGATTTGGGATGATTTCTGTCAACTCTTGTCTTTTATTTTTCTTTTCTCTCGTTGTTTCGTGATATCTGAGTTAACGGGTGCGTGTTGGATTTCAAGTTCTTGATGCATTTTAACTGTGTTCATCTAAAAACTCGTTCGCAAAAGTATAACTTGCATGGTTTACTCTTTTTCTTTTACAAATATCCCATTTGATTATTATTATTATTATTATTATTATTATTATTATTATTATTATTATTATTATTATTAATTTGAGAGAAAATTATATGTATAAATTTATTTTTTGTAGATTCGTGTAAATAGTAATTCTATTTTAATTTCAAAAGACGAAATTTATTATAACAGTTGGTAGATTCACTCGTTCGTGAATTTTTTTAATTTTATTTTGTTTCCTTCAGTTTCTTTTTTTTAAGTGATTAAGAAATATATGGAACATATTCAGCTTCATATGTATGAACCACCATCAGATTTATAATGAATGACTCAAATCATTACCTTCATTTAAAATGAAGGGCTTCATGTGTTGATCTGAATCATTCCTTATAAATCTAATGATAGTCCATATATGTGGAGCTAGAGCTGAATCTGCTCCACATATTCCTTATTCCCTTTTTTTTAATATATATTTTGAATAATTTTAAAATTAGTTTTATCTATAAATAAATTGAGACACTTATATTTATTTATTTTTCATCTTTGTCACTCGGTTCTCTCCTCATCTGCTACGAGCAGAAGAGTTCTCGCAGCCATTTATCGCCGCTCTTGCTGTCGCCGCCTCTCGGTTCTCTGTCTAGGCTCTCATCTTTTCCTCGCAGTAGAAGAGGCCGCCATTGTCGTCTTTCGCGTACGCCTGCGAGACCCTCCTCTTCTGCGCTCAGCAGAAAAGGGCGACCTTTTCTGTTCGCAAGCTCTCTGCTAATAGCTAGCGATGAATATGTTCTATAGTGGTGGACCCTACACGTCACTTAAAGGGATATTTATTGGACCTCTAAACTCATTAGTAGTCCACTACCCAATAACTTATTAGCCTAGTATAACGTTTTGTGAGAGCTTTTTCATACTGCTTTTCTAAGAAGCATGACTTATTTTATTAGTTGTTTGATGCATGATTTTATAAATGTGTGCTTCTATAGTTTCAATGAAAAACAATTAATTTTGTTGCTTTTCTTGAAAGCACCTTTCTTCGGATGCGTTTGGGGAGCTGCTTTTATGATGGTTTTCTAGAAAGCATAGCTTGCTTTTTCAATCTTGGTTGTTTGGTAAAAAGTTTAAGCACAACTTTTTTATAAAGTTGGCTGTGTTTGAAAGCAAATTTTGAGTCTTTTAAAAAGTTGGAAATATGTTCGTTGGGGAAAAGCAAGCTATGTACACAACTTGCTGTGAGGAGAAGCCTTCCCAGATGAAGCCTTCGCAGCCTTCATGTACACAACTTCATAAAGCAAGTTGTGCTTTGTTAAAAGCACCTATTCCATAGCAACGCCAAACGCAGCCTTCTTCTATGTCTCACAGAACTGTGGCTCAAAGCATTTGTATTTTTTTTAAAAAAATTAAGATCCCCAAATGCAGCCTTAACCCTTTTCCCAACTAGTTATGCGCCTCCTCCTTGTGAAATCTGCCCAGCAGCTTCAAGGTCCCCCTTCCTCCGTTGTTAAAGCTGAGGTAGTGATGAGATTGATAAGATGGTATTGGAGCATGAAGAAGGTACTCCATGAAGTTTGGAGATACCACAATTCCTCTTATTTAATTCATAATGAGCAGATAATCAATTGTGATAATGGTTATTGCTATGTTTTTAAGACTTATGATGTTACAATGATGCCTATTAAACATGTAAGGAAAGAAGTATAATCTTGATTAGGTATAGATTTCGTAGCCTCTCGTTCGAGGTCAGTTTGACTATGCTATAATCGTTCAAAATTTATGTACTAATATATCAAACGTAGGTCTTGAAGTCTAATTTGTATAGAAATTAGTTTCACCTCATTATGAGTTATATTTTAAAAGTTATGATCGAAATACCGAAACACTATCAATCTATCCCGAGCCATAATAAGATCATCTTGTAAAATACATAATAAATTGAAAAAATATGATTATGCATTGATCTTTATCTGGGAAATAAATGATTTAATGTAGCTTCAGATGGAGTTGATTTCACATGATTTGGATATGTGTAAATATAATTATGGATTTTGAATTTATAAGATGACAAACAATGGTATATGCTGAAAATGGATATTTGCTATATGATGCTGCCCAAATATTAGATAAATGATGATATGATTTTTAATATTACTAATGAGCGGAAAGTATGCACTTATATGGACTTTATGTGAAACTCTTAAGGTATGTTTGGATTAAGAGTTTTTGATGGAATATGTTAGGTTAAGTTGGGGTGAGGTGGGTTTATATAGCTAATATCATGTTTGGATACAATTTATTAAAAAACTAAGTAGGGTGGGTTGGTGGTTTGAAGCCCATCAAATAACTTAAATTTTAACCCACCATTTTGGTGGTATTTGATGAACTATAAATTTTCATATCCATTTTATCCTTACTCCTATTTTCTAATCTTAGATTAAATATGAGGGTAAAATAGACTTTTATATCAATTAACCCTTTACACCCCATGTTTTAAATATTTTATCCAAACAACATATTGTTTAATTTAACCCATCATACTCATCTAATTCTTATCCAAACATGGGTTTATTAATAACCCACCACACTTTACTTTACCACCCTTTACTCCACTCTCCTATCCCACCCCTTCGTTAATAAATATCCAAACAAGATCATGCTATGTAATTAGAATGACAAATTGATTGTTGTATTGATATTGAAAACTTAGAAAAACACATAGGATTCACATCATCATTTTACTGATTTCTGGATGCTCGGTCGAACCCATGGTATGGGATGGTCCGACCGACTTTAACGTAGTGAATGTCGACAATTAAGTCGGGTGAACTAGGTCTGACCGACCTACAGGTCGGACAATTGAAGCGAGGATGGTCGACCGACCTTATGGAAGGTCTGACCGACCCAGTGGTCAATATAGTAAGTCGGTTCAACCGACCATCGGGTCGGATGACGACCAGTAGCAATAGTGGGTCGACCAACCTTAGGGCAAGTTCGACCAACCTTATATAAATTCGATAGAATAGTATTTATGTTTACTTTATCGAGTCCATGATTGATAATCTAGATCAGGTGTTTGATGCTCAGTCGTAATATGTTAAAATGCTAATGTATTGATGCATGACTGATTGAAATGGACAATGTTTGAGAGATGCATTGGGTGCCTGTCGGGATTAGGGGGTAGATATCCCCGCCTTTATGACCCAGACGTGGGGATTGGTGGATTGCTTCGTGCAGAGTCCACGAGAGCTAGTGCGTCCCTTGTTTAGCTAACCATTTATGATCGACCAAGGTTACCCGAATTCTCCAACACATGTTAAAGACTCATGACAAATGCTTGAGATGAACCTAGTGTTGTAATTTGATAATTGATGGATGAATGGTTCAAGGAACCATATTGTTATGAACGGATCAAGGATCCATATGACCATAAGATGAGCAAGGCTCATTATGAAATAGGAACAACTTCATATGGGGATGACTATATGGGGATGGCTCAAGGAAGTCATAAGGTGAACTTTCGGTTATCAGATGACAACAAATAAGATAAGGTCTAGCTTTGACGTAATATGTTATTGATATGAATATTAGGAAGCCTAATGTATTGAGTGTTCATGTTAGATATGATTATTGTTATGAAAATGGCTAAAGTCAAAGATATAATGACATAATCAAAGTATGGTTCATGGAACCTTATGTCTATTGATGGATCACGGATCCTATATGTTTTACGATTATTGATGCATGAAAGCTATGCAAGATCATGATTATGCTTATTGTTCCATATGAAAGATTGTTTATTATCATTGACGCATATAAATTATGATATGCTAAGTATGAAACTAGGGTGTTTAATCAAATTATGTGAAAATGACTATGTGTCAAAGAATCCTAAAGGATGACTATGTGTCATTCATATTGTTATGACTTACATATTTGGCGCAAGATCATGAGATGAATTTCCCCTACACGTATCTTACAGTTGGTTGATCATATCGAGGATCAAATGGATGGACTGAGCGAGGATTGGGCTCATGACGGATTGATCTTGCACATGGTTAAGTTAATTGATATGACCTTATGTTAATTGCTATTAAGCTTCCGATGATTTATATTGTCTTAATGTTATGTTTGTTTCTACTATAGGGGAAAGATGAAGAAAAAGTGTTATATCGACTTAGCATCCCGGGAAGCATCAAGTCACGTGTCGAATATCGATTCGGCCACGTGTGAGGTGTCATTTTCGGGGCGTTACATTATTACTTATCATTTCTTAGTTCGATCAATTTATTTTTACCATGCTTTGGGTTATTAGTAATCAGATTCTTGAACATTTATTTTTCTAGTGAATATTCTAGACATAATTGAATGTGCAAATGGTAGCCCCATAGTGTGTATTTGTAACACCACGAAAATGCTCCTCATTCACGCATCAGTATCAACCACATGCTCGGAGCAGTACCCGGGATGCTTGATAATAAATCTTAACTTGACCATTGACAATTATGGTCAACACATTGAAAAATAAACAAAATACGATAGTTAGATCAAAACATGACAAAATCAGTAACAACTCAAAAGATCATGACACATGTACGAATCATCAAAAGACACTTAAACTTGGTTAACAAACGGCATAATATGAGAATTTAACTTTGACATACGCTAACTTTGTCCATAGAGGTCATCTGACAAAAATAAACATGAGTGAACTTGTCTGAAGGCGATGCATAGTCTTTCGATCGATATAATTGAAAGACTATATGAAATAACATAAACGACTCTAAGACAAGACAAACTTCTCATGTGCGCCATCAATAACGAGCAATACCATCTTTGTTAGCATCATCAATCCTTCTTACCTACAGGATCTAGAAGCAGGGGACATCCGTCCTATTAGAGTATGTAAATGACAAAGAATGAGTAAATTATATCACCCATATATGCAAAAACCTACATGTCATTAATATAAACATAAAATAAATATAGAGCATATCATAGGATTTTTAACCTAAGCTTATGATCAACGTATGATTATTTATCTTTCATTTGATTTAACTTTTTTAGCACATTATGTTCAATGACTTAACTTAACTTTAAGTCTATCTTTCATCTTATTTATCTTCTTATCTTGTTTATACATTATTAATGTAATGCATTTTTACATTCTTCTTAAGTTTACTTTATTTGACATTATCAATAGAATGCATCATATACTTAGCATTATCAATATAATGTATCTTTAAACATAAATATCATGCTTGTCATTAACTTTCAATGCAGATAGCCCTTTTGATTTAATTTTATCGTTCCTGTCATCTTTCAACTTTAATCTTCTTATCATGTGACATATTAGAAGTTAATCATTTAACTTCACATAAGTCGTTCTCATAGTTACATGTCCTTTTATTATCTTCTTATCTTGTTTATACATTATTAAGGTAATGCATTTTTACATTCTTCTTAACTTTACTTTATTTGGAATTATCAATATAATGCAACACATACTTAGCATTATCAATATAATGCATATTTAAACATGAATATCATGCTTGTCATTAACTTTCAATGTAAATAGCCCTTTTGACTTAACTTTATCGTTGCCGTCATCTTTCAACTTTAATCTTTTTATCACATGACATATTAGAAGTTAATCATCTAACTTCACATAAGTCGTTCTTATAGTCATGTGTCATTTTATTATCTTATTTGATTGAGGGTCATTGGGCACACCGATTTATTTAGGCTAATCAAGCCAAGGATGCACCATTCCACCCCCAACTTCTCCCCCTTTGGAGTTTTAGGAATTTAATCCAAGGAAGTGTTCACCTGTGTTGGTAGGATGACAAGTGTTTACTCCCTCCTGCTTTCTTAGATGTGCACTAGACTTATCTCACTCCATTTTTTATTACAATACATCAAACAATTTCACGCCTTTCTGGTTAAGTCAAGAAAAGGACGGATACTGCCCTTGAAAGGTCCTTTCTTGGTGTATGCCTGGGCTCAAAGGAGAGGAAACAACAACACAAACACTAGATGGTTCATATTTTAATTCTGCTTACAACTGAGCATGCATAGCATTTTTTAAGTTATCGTCATACATCACATCGATGGTATCACTCAATATCTAACATATTATGTTGGTCATAAACAAACGATAAACAATCTAACATGCTTCATTTAGTCATGATCATGTGAATGTTCTAGGCTTAGATAGGTCATAAACATGAATATATAATATAACACGTCTTTCGTGTTCAATTCAAATAATTTTTAATTGTTTATAATCATAATCTTATGTCATATTCGTCAATATGGGCTATCAGTATTGTCAATACTATACTGACTGATACTACTAGCATTGACCAATACGACCTACCAGTATTGGTCAATACGGTCTACCCTTGTTGGCTAATACGACCGTATTGGTCAATAGACCAAGATTGTCTTCACTCTAGTGATTTTGTCGAGAGTATTACGGTCCGGCTGTACTAGCCAGTACGACCATATCGAATACTCCGTTCTTTTTCCTCATTTCATATCTAATCAACCAATTCGTCCTAAGTTCATATGATGATCATTCTAAGTCATTTCTTTTTACGTTCTTACTCCAAATTAAGCTTAAAATATTACATATCATAACATCAGACATCACATATTTTCATTTATGAATCCATAACCCTAAATTCATAATCTAGTACGAACCCTAGGCGTGCACTTCAATTTCATAAATCCTAATTCTTTCTTCTCCATCAGAATTGGTCTCTATGAGTGAAATCAGCTTAAAAACATAAGATGAAGAAGAGGATCCCCTTTACATACCACTCCTCTACTTCTCCTTTCCTTCTTCAATTCGCAGCAGCAAAGTCCCCTTCTTCTCCAAGCCCTAGTTGTCTCTCTCCTTCCCTGCTTCCTTTTCAATCCAGCTTCAAATCTCCTTCTCCTGCTAGGTTTGTTGTGTGAGATCCATCAAAAACTTCAATTTTCAAATTTATGAAGGTGGGCTGAGTTTCCAAAGTTGCCAACTTCTAAATGGGAGGAGAGAGACAATGAAAACTAGGTGGATGCTTATATAGTGTGAGAGGGTGAGTGGGTTTACGGGTCCAATAGCATTGGGTTTGAGTGGCCAAGTGGCTACTTGAGTCTAGGGGTATTACAATATTTGTTCAAATCATGGTGCTTTTTCAATATTTATGTTCTTCTACTAATTGATATATATATATATATATATATGAACTGCGCGTGTGGACTATTATTTATTAGGAGTTTGACAAACTTGACTATTGATATTTAAGGTATATATATATGGTTTCTCATACGTATCGAAGGTTATTCGGCAAAAGGAGACTTGATTTTTTTTCTATGATCAATCTCTGCATTCAAGCTTACATTTCTAATTTATCACATTTCCTTTTGTGCATATTAAAGTTATTAGGTATATACATAGTTTCTCATACGTATCAAAGGTTACTAGGCAAAAGGAAACTTGATTTTTTTTCTATGATCAATTCCCGAATTCATGCTTACATTTCTAATTTATCGCATTTCCTTGTGTGTATATTAAAAGAATGGATCTTTTTGAATTTCTTCAGAAGATGAATATCTACATATATCTTGTCTGAAATTGATGATAATACTATGATAAAAAGTTATTCTTGTTTAGTTTCCAAAAGTACATAGTAACTTTAATGGGGATAACATTCTGGGTTGAAGTTGTCAAACTATTAGTGATTGATTAGAATGTCTAGATAAAGTAACTTTCCTTTTTTTATTTTTGTTGATTCTTATATTTGTAGGCCTTGATTTTGTAAAGTAAACTAGGAGATGGCATCATCATCAGGCGAGGTGAATAAGCTATTTTGAATTGGGAGAACAGTAATACAAATGTTGAGGGATCGTGGATACTTTGTCGTTCCTGAAGTGAAGATCAACTCACCAAATGCCAATTCTTGGAGAAATTTGGTGAGTGCCTGAAGCAGGATGACATGATGATCAATATGCCAAGAGAAATGATCCCAGTGACCCGGTGCATACTTTGGAAAAATATGAACTGTTACATTGCTCTGCACATATTTCACTTATGCTTGTATGATATTTAACTTTGTGGTTAAAAATGTATCTTGTTTTTTAGTTAAGATGGATTTATATAGATTATAGTTGCACAGTTTGTTTTTCGTACATGGTTCTCTTTTAGGTTGGTAATAGAGTTGTCATTAACCTAGTTCGATCTTCTGGGTCTTATCCTAGGTTAGAAATGAACATTCATTGATGGGCTTTGCTAGAGAGTAGCAACTTTCGCCAAATTTTTGCCCAAGTATGATAGATGCGTATATATGTAATTTATGGTGGATCTAGAATTGAAGCAGTTAGCATTTTGAAGAGCTTGCTCCATGATAATAATCATGGCTTGAGAAGGAATTGATGAATAATTGTTGAACTTTTAGGTAGTCATTTAGTTCTTATTATCTTTGGTCGTTCCAAAAATGATTCTCAGAACGGTTGATTCAAAGGAACTGATCGACTCTCTGAATTGCCAAAACTGGTAATGATTCAGTTTATATAATTTAAAGGATATGTATCAAGTTTAAATATATCTCTCTAAAAGATTAGTTTTTAATCAAAGGTCACTTAAATAAATTACAAACAATGAATAATTGAAAACAACATTGTCTTTATTTTTCATAATGACAAGATTGTATTTGTTGTGTAACATCCTTTGCTCCCTCGATATTATCTGCTTGAGAGGTCAAATGCATGCTTACTTATGTACCGAACATCCATCCTATGACTTGCCCATGTTGAATTTTCTTAAAGGGCTCTTTGCCCATATTTCCAATGATATAAGGTCCAAGTGGAGATGTGCCTTTGTAGTATTCTTTTCCTCCCTCGTTATTGTCCATATTGTGTCGTAGCCCGCACGATTTTGAAATGCGTCTTGCGAGGTCAAAGGCATGGTCACCTGTGTACCTGACATCCCTCATGTAACTTGCCTATGTGGGATGCCTAAGGTGCTCTCTTTATCTAAACTGCTATTAATTCTTTCACCTATTTGTTCTTAAATGCTTCTTGTTTCTCTTTCATTTTACTTTTTAACTATTTAATTAATTGGTCATTCCATTTGGCATGACTTCAATTTTTAATGTTAATTTTGTCTAGTTCTTTTCTCAAAAGAAAAAGAAGTTGTCTGGTTTTGATTTGGCAAACCCTGATTTTAATCCAACATTAGTTTTCAGCTAAATTTGAATAGAGCACTTGGAAAAGAAACTTCATGCCTAATATGTACAATTGTATTCTTTGTGTGAGTTTTGACATGGAGGACTATTACATGCTTATGAATATTAAACTTATAATATAGATACTTCTTTGTGAGGTTCAATTACAGATCTTCAATATGTAGGGTTGTATGTTGAGTTATAACATTTTAACATCTGAATTCGTTGAAACATGAATCATTCTTAGACTAGATCAACTAGCGTTCTCAGACCATTTTGCTTACAAGGCCTTTACATAGGAACCCTCTGTGAAGCTTTTGATGGTTACTGGAAGCCCCAGTGGTGTTTTACAAGATGGTCTTTTAATGCAATCAGACATTTCAAGGTTGAGAGTGAGGCGGTGTTAGAGGTTGTCTTAAGGGATCCAGAGACTATGGGAACGTCCATATTAGCAGAAAGAGTTTTTTTTTCATCTAGTTGTTGTGTTCTTGTGATCATTGATATTGCACATCTTGGCACACTGTATCACTCATGGTATTCTTTTTTAAGAGGTATAGTAGTCATGTAAAATTGGAGATCTCAGGCCATCGAATATGGATACGCCCATTAACTTATTGAACACAAATCTTCACTAGTAGTCATGATTCACCTAGAAAAGCTAGACATTCTTGTAAGAGGAGAATCTGTAATAGTGAAGACACCTTTTGGTCAATTTAGGATATTCATCCGAAATGAAATTAATAGTTTGAGTCAAACACCCCATGTAACCAAGATTATATGGCTTTGTGTGAGACCAGTGAGAAGTAACATTGTCTTCTCAATCAATCTCTTGTTGATGATGAAAAATTCTATGACCAGTTATGTTTTTAGTCTTGAATTTTCCCAATATTTGGCTTTAAAATTGCTGGTATCTGAGAGTTTTTTTTGTTGAAATTCCTTTGTATGCTATCAAATGGATAATTGCATTGGTTCTAGAGGCAACATTCCACCTTTTAGCAATGTCTTCGCTTGACTACTCTGTTCCATCTCTTCTCTTTTCATGTCTTTGTGGTATTATCCTTATCACTTCTCTTGAAAGTTATGTTAAGCTCACGCCCTTTCTGTATATGACAACTACCATGTTATGTTTGGGTATTTCACTATATAGTCATTCAATAACTTCTAATTGTTATTTGACATTTGATCCTTGATTGAACTTTCAATAATAAGTATTCAGAATTTGTTTTTGTTTATTTACTGATCTGCACATTGAATCTCTGTACGAGTGTATGACAATCTTGTTCTTTTCCTCTTTCTAATCTCTTTCTTTCATTTTTCTGAATGAGACCAGATTTATGTGTTTTTCCAAATGACTCGAAGGTCGGCGTAAAACAAATAAAGCAATATGTTGAACGAATGAAGTCAGAGAATGTAACAAGAGGAATATTAATTGTTCAGCAAAACCTTACACCATTTTCACTCGGTCATCCTTGCAAAAATATATTTTGGACTTTAAACTCTGCATTCAAGCTTTATTATAACCAAACTAAGCATAAAGGTTATGTTGGAGATAGCAGATGGAGACTGATCATCCAATCTCTACTGGCGCCGATCCAACTCGGCGCTGAGTTGGCGGGGGGTTGCAGGGGGCAGCGTCCCCCCTGCCTGGAAGGCGGGGGG
>LTAE01011239.1:0-16709 GCA_001647135.1 Pontederia paniculata
AAGAAGGAGATAGTGATCTCCGGAGATCTCAAGTGCGAGAAAATCGGAGCGGGGACGTAGGCCTGGAGTTTGGCCGAACCTCATCAATAAACTTTGTGTTTGTGTGCTTATTTGTATCCTTTGCTCTCTCTCTCACTCTATCTATTTTGCTCTTGAATTTATGTGCTTCCTCTAAGTGTAATCTAACTAATCTAGCATAACGAAAGTAGCAAAAATTTTATACACCAATTCACCCCCCTCTTGGTGCCATCTAGATGTTACAATTGGTAGAATAAAATCCTCGTGGGATCGACACTCTATTCACCTTCTTTATTATTCGGTACGACTAGTGCACTTGCTAGAAATTTTGCATGTATACGTAGCACGCATCAAGTTTTTGGGACCGTTGTCGGGAAATTTATTTCTATCTTGTCTCTTTACTGTAGCTTAATTGAGAGTTTTTAAAATTTTCTTTCTGCAAAACTTCACTTCTAGTGATTTTTTAGGCTAATCTCACAGCAAGAATAGTGCACATTCTTGACACTGTACCTCACGTGACACACTCTCAAGCCATATAGTTGGGAGCAAGTCTAGCATTTGATCCAAAAATAGGGAAGACAACTCGAAGGCTAAGGAGAGAAACTAAAATGGCTGATCAGAACGTTGACAACAACAAGTTGTGGTTCCTTAAATGACCATGAGGGACTATGTGTCCTCAAAATTCAATAACACGATATCTAGTGTGGTCCTACAGCCATCAACGGAAATAATTTCGAGATCAAGCCGTTGATTGTCCGGATGGTGTAAGCATGCCAGTTTGGGGAGCACTCAACAAGAACCCATACACTCACCTTACCAATTTCAACAAGATCTGCAACACTTTTAAATGGAATCATGCAACAGAGATGCTGTAATGTTTAGACTTTTTCCCTTTTCTCTGAGGGACAAAAGCATCAACTTGGCTCAATACTCTTCCCATTGGAGCTATAGCAACTTGGAAGCAGTTCATCGACATGTTCATCACAAAATTCTCTCCACCACAAAAAGGTGTGAAGATGAGAAACGAGCTGAGATCATTCAAGCAGGATGATGATGAAACCTTGTACAAAGCTTGGGAAAGGTACAAGGAAGTCCTACCAAAGGTGCATGTCCATTGGATCCCTCTATGGCAAATTCTAGAAGATTTCTTGATGCGAAAAATGTGAACACAGACAAATCAATGCTAATAAGTGCACTAGTCGTTCAAGTAATAAAATGTAAGAGTAGAGTTGTCGATCCCACGAGGAATTATATAACTACCTAATCAGATTCCTGTGTTAATAGGAGACAATATTGACTTCAGGAGTGGTGTTTCAGACAACTAATAATATATAAATATAGATAATAATAGGAATATAAGGATGATGACTAGGGCCTGGATAATGCTAAATTCAAGATGAGTACTCAAAATCTCGTACAACAAACAGTTGAGATAAAAATCACTATTGAATCTTCAAATGGTTAGGCAAATCCAAGTTATGAATTCCCTTAATGGGTAATCAACTATTTTGTATTAAGAAATCCAAAAAATACCCCTTAACGGGTCTATCCTCAGAAAGAAAACACAAGATGTAGTAAGATGTTTCCCTACACTATTAAACCACACTTAATGGGTTGACCTAACAGGCCACAAACGACAATAACCTTAATAGGTCAGGATCGCAGGACATGAATTGCAAAGATATTGACCACATTACATAGTTAATAATCAATTATTCAAACTTAGAATTCAAGCAAACATGTTCATAAAGAATAAATTCAACTAAATGTCTCGAAAGCTATATAATTTTTGCAGTAGCAATAATCTCAAAACATACAAACTAAATTAGAAAATATCCAAAATAAACTCTCTCAATTACGGAATAAAATTCATCCCAGCCAAGTATGAAACAAAGGAATAGGATTTCATCTCAATTAGAATAACATTCATTAGGGGGAACAACGGTTGGCGTCGGAAGCCGTCGCAGTCCTCGTCCTACCGGGTTCTAGTATTACACTGGGAAATGACCGACATCGGGGTGTTGCGACCAAGGTCCTCGGACGCGGTCCATGTCCCGGAGGAACACCGCCAGTGAGAAGATTCATTTATCCTTTTTAAACAATAATTAATTCATAAATATAACAATCATTTTAATCAAAATATGTTTTTTAATCATTATTCTATTACATACCGGGAGCCATAATTAGGATCCTAATTACATACCTTCCTTTGTAGCCAAACTACCTTCTTCTTCGCCCTAGATTGATCTCCATGCTCCTCCTTCATGATGAACCATCTTCTTGACATCTCCTCCTCCATGTTGGTCTGACCCCATGAAAAGAGAGAAGGGAGAGAGAGAGAGAGAGAGAGAGAGAGAGAGAGAGAGATTAGAGGGAGAGAAAATTTGTGGGATGAGAGGAGGGGTTGGGTCCTATTTATAGGAAATGAAAATCACTAGTAGATAGAGTTTGAATGCGGTTAAGACTCTCAAGAATGACTTTGTATGTGATTATAATTCCATAAGATAAATTTTCCATATGATTAGGATTTCTTTAAATGTTAATTTGTATAGGAATAGGAATATTAAATTTATAAGAAAATATTACTTTAACAATTTGACTTTAAGTCATAATTATTTTTCCAATCTTAACCAAATTATATCTTTCCTTATCTAATCCTAGTTTTCTTTATTTTTTATTATTTAAAAATCTGGGGTGTTAATCATAACCTCCTTAAAATTAAATTCGTACTCGAATTTAAGCATGACATCTAGATTCATCAAGATTTCATATTTTTTTCCTATCTTCTAACATAATCAATTGGTATCAAGATAATTCAATAATTCTTTTATCATGCCAATGCCCTGTAATTATATATCTTCATCATTATAACATTATTTAATTTGTACCTTAGTCAATATTTCAATCTTGATCATGATCATAACTTCAAAAAGAATATTCCCCTAAATTTCCTAAAGTTCATTCCTCAAGTTTATCCTCGAATTCCTTGCAATCATAAAATCCAATTGTCATTCAATTATTTGATGACCAAGGATTGTTACTTTGATATATTTTCCTATAATCATCTTCTCCTCAAGCGTTTATTGATTTGTACTATCCTTGAATAACCTCCTTAGTAATCATGTTATATTATTCAATGGGATATCAACATATCAATTTTAGTTAAGTCCAATATCTTTTCCTATAGATAACCTCCTTAGGAATAAGTTATTTCTAAGTCATAATATCATCCAGTGACAAAATGACGTTGGGACATCTACAATCATACAACTTCCAGTTATAAAAAATGACTATACTATAGCTTAACTCATACCTAATGGCGCGATAGGGACAACTAAGAAGTATCCCTCATTAGGCTTTGATACCTTACTTTAACGCCCCCAAAATCACACCTCGCCAACTGGCAATATGTGACCTTGGGGATGCTATGGGGTTACTTCAACTGACTTTACTTTGACCAATAGATTGGCCCATATAATTTAAACCCAATAATTTAAAACAAAACATCCTTTTCTGATAAATAAGACTAAAAATCCATTACATCAGTTTAATTAGAAAACTAATCATCAAAATCAAATACTAATATCAGAGTTCCTTTCCATAAGACTCAAGACTCAACTAGGATCTTATATCATGTGCAAACAAGACTAACACGAGCAACTCATCATCATCGTTATCGACATCTATTAGACATTTGGCTTACCTATAGAATTGAATTCACATGGGAGAACCCGTGAGTTGTGATAAAGATAATAAATAAAATCCTCAATATGTAAAAAATATAATTTGAAAAATAAAAATTTAAGGAAGAATCAAGATGATAATTCATTACTTCCATGGTCTCAATATCCACATTAGAATGTAACATTTTCCTTCAATATATTTATCAATTGATGGCAGGAATTTCAATTGCACCCATCCTTGGATGCTCATATCTTTCTCATTCAATATATCATGCCACCCCTTTTTCATTCTATTTATCTTGCCTTAAGTGAAAACAATCATTAACAATCAATGTGAGCCTTATCAAGGTATTGAAGATTCAGATTATCCCCGATGCCAATATAGCCATGGGATCCCTTTTTGACCCAAGTAGATCTCCATACAATTCAATAGTCCCAAAAGGAACTCAATTCCATTAACAACAACAATAGGGATAAATCCTTCAATTCACTGGAGATCTTCCTCTTCATACATAAATTCAATCACAATAATTATAACTTTTAATCCTATTATTAATTATGCTAGGTTTTTGTTTAAGGACACTCAAACCGACATCGTTCATCAATTCATATTCAAACAATCAATATAATTAAATCATATAAAAACAAGGGTAGAAGAATAGATCCTTCATCAGTTTTGGTGGAAGAACACGATCCGCGTCATATGATGACACAACCTGCGTCCTAAGGCAGCGCATTCGTTTTAAGGTTAGGGTTTCATCTCAATTAAAATAATATTCCTCAGGGGGAACACGGTCGATGTCAGAAGCCATTGCGGTATGCATCCTATAGGGTTCTGGTGTTACACTAGGAAACGACCGACGTCGAGATGTCGCAACCAAGGTCCCCGGACGTGGTTCGTGTTCTATAGGAACACAACTTGTGTTGTAGGGTTCTGTGAGAAGATTAAATTATCCTTTTTAAACAATAATTAATCAATAAAGAAAATAATCATTTTAATCAAAATCTATTTTCTTAATCATTATTCTATTCAATACCAGGAGTCTTAATTATGATCCTAATTACATACGTTCCTTTGTAGCCAAACTACCTTCTTGTTAGCCCTAGATTGATATCCATGCTCCTCCTTCATGATGAACCATCTTCTTGACTTCTCCTCCTCCATGTTGATCTACCCATGAGAAGAGAAGAGAGGAGAGAGAGAGAGAGAGAGAGAGAGAGAGAGAGAGAGAGAGAGAGAGAGAGAGAAAGAGAGAGAGAGAGAGAAGAGGGAGAGAAAATTTATGTGATCAGAGGAGGGTTTGAGTCCGATTTATAGGGAAGGAAAATCACCCGTAGATAGAGTTTGAATGCGGTTAGGACTCTTAAGAATGACTTTTTATATGATTATAATTCCATAAGATAAATTTTCCATATGATTAGGAGTTCTTGAAACGTTAATTTGTATAGTACTAGAAATATTAAATTTATAAGAAAATATTACTATAGTAATTTGACTTCAACTCTTAATTCTTTTCCCCATCCTAACCTAATTATATCTTTTCTGATCTAATCCTAGATTTTCATTATTTTTTATTATTTAAAATCTTGGGTGTTACACTTGTGGCGCGTCATCCAATTCTCTCTCAAATCTCCTCCTAAATCTCGTGGCTTGAAATATGCTTGAATGGAGATTTTGAAGGTTATTTATAGGTTTTCAACAAGTATGAAAAGTCCATGCAACAACAAAGTATGTTCACAATTCAATAAAAAAATATTCCAAAATAGTTAATTTCACCAAAATATGTTAATGTTTAATATTACAATAAAATAATTATTTTCATGATGGCTTTTTAACATATATAATATAATTGGTAGATTTTTATTTTCTCACTACTTAGAAGCAAGTAGTTTATAAAATATGCTAAGTGATATTTTTTAAAAAATTTCTTCAAGACCATAGCGAACATAAATATGTAATGAATTAAAATAAAATATAAAAAAGTTGTAAAATGTAATAGCATGAAGAAATATTAGCTTACATATATAATAGCATACTAGAAAATTAAAATAAATTATGTTAATAAAACTAAAAACAATAATTTCATAGATTATATAGATGGCTCATTCTTCAAAAATTTAATATTCAAAAATATTATATCATATCATTTTTAAAAACCAGGAAAAATAAAATTAAAAATTGAAGTTGGATGCGAGCCTAAAATAGACTAAGATAAAAACATTTTTATGCACAAAAAATGATATAATATTAGATATATTTATGTAATTGCACACTTTTTGTAATAAGTATACAGTAAACTATAAATGAAAATATAAATTAGAACACAAATAAAATGGAAAATGTTGAAAGAGATCCTGGAAAAAATTAAGTAAAATATTATGCATAAAAACAATAAAGCTTTTCAAATTTATATAGGTGATTTAATAAAACAATGTATGCGAAATTAAGTTTCATAAACTATAGGCAGAAAAAAAAGTTCAAAAAAATATGATGTATAAAGATAATAATAAAATTTTGTAATATAACCTAAAAGGGAAGATAAATGAATGAAGACAACCTTATTAGGAAATAGAGAATAAATAACCATAAAAATATGTCATTAGTGAGTTTCGAACCCTTAGCAATCTACTTGGAAGAATAAATTTTCCACCAACTGGCAATTTTGACGCTTATGTTCGTCCTATGCCTGCACTTGCAGGCATAGACAGACATATGCCTCCGCTACCAAGTCCTTGCATGATAAACTTCGGTTTCCATCAGATAAGATCTAATCCTAAATCAAAATCCTCAAAATATAACTTCAAAAAAAATTAGATAATGATTAATTAATTTATCTCGCGATTTGTCACGACCTGTGATTGAAGTGTCACGGTTGTGACCGAAAGATATGTGTCATATTCCGGCAAAGTCACGACTTGTGACTCAAATGTCACGGTTGTGACTGAACAATCTTCAATTTCCGCATTATGTCATGAACCGTGAAGTGGTCGTCACGGCCATGAACAAATGGACGCATCTTAATCTTCAGTGTCATGGACCATCAAATTGTCCATTACGGCCGTGACCGAAAGGTCCTTCATTATCCATGCACTCATGGCCGTGATCATGCACTCATGACTTGTACGTGACTTTGCCTTGCACAGTCGTGATAGTGTTGGGTCATTGATTTCACAGCCGCGACACAAGTTGTTACGGCCCGTGAAATGAAATATTCAACTTGTATTCAGTCACGAGTGTGACACACTGTCACGGTCGTGATGTTCTAATTTTTTAATTGTATTCCTCATTTTGTCTCTAATTTCCGTCCAAATTTTTGTGATCTTCCTCCACCGAGCTTTGTCAAGTGCCCTGAACACATAAAAACACAACATTATGCAAACTCTGACTTAGAAAACTAAAATGAAGTGAAATGAAGAATAATATAATGCATATGACAATGAAACGAACTAAAATCACACTAAAAATACTATAAAGAATATGACTAATTGAGCACACATCAATACCCCTCAAGAAAATTTGCATTTTATAAATAATGTCGGTATCATAAAACAACATGCATCCATTGAGGCAACAATTGATCTTTGTTGACATAAGACCAAGTTTATAAAGGAGTCTTTTGTTCTATAATAATTCAATGAAATTTGTGCGGTTGATGGTGTCACCTCCTTTATATTTTCATAATGGCATCGAAGCATGTTGCAATATACTATGATCAAATTTGAGACTTAACATCCGAACGACTTATAAGTTTCACAACTAGGCCATAAAGTTTGACTTACAATATTTAATAATTCGATAAAATTTTTCTACTTATGGATGTGGTGACTCTTCATGAAGCCTAATGTCACCATATATATTCTACTGTGGTAGCATCGTAAACTAAGTTAGAGATTCTGAATACAAACATAGATATTGCTCATATTAATATTAATTTCTCCCTTAGTTGTCCTCATGTTGGGCTTGGAGCTAGACCAAAGTTTTCAGCGGGCGCATAATGTGAGGGGAAGTGTTAAAAATATAAATACAAAGATGTCGCTCTTGGTATTGGCTTAAGCTTTTAGGATTGTTAGTACAACATTCTAATTTAACTTGCACATGCGTGATTTGATCCAAAGAAGAGTAGAGAAACTTGATTTATAAAGACTATGATATTGTTGAAGGTCATCAAGTTACACAATATGAAAATGAATGACCCTTTTATCATTCGACAAGTTTAGTATGTCAACTTTCCCGAGAATCTGAAGGGTAAAGTTAAGTGGTGGGGGGTAATAAAAACTAGATCAAGAAGTTGAGTTGAAATTGTGGATGCTTTAGAACTTACATTTCCATGGAGTCTATTACAAACATTGTCTTAATTGAAGATTTGTATGAAGATGATAAAATATTTGATGGTTTTGAAGATTAGATGTCAATTAAGAAAATGACCTTACCGAAGAAAATGAATATGAAACTATTTCATCTTCAACAAATGAATATGAATCATGTAATAACACTTATAATAATGAATGATTATTATTTAGCAATTTAAAATTTTATTTGTATTAAAGGTTAATTTATGATTTAAAGATGATCATGCTTTATTAGTTAGTGATGCATCCTAAAGTTGTCGAATTGTCTAACCTCTTGTCCTCGTTTGACGAGTTGGTGAAGTTGCCCTATTTATTTACCTTTTCATAAGTGTCATACCATTTTGCCTTTTTCTCTACTAAAAAGATTATATAATGATCTTTTGTTGTGTCTTTAAATCAATTTTTTATGCTTTATAACAGGATCCAAACATTAGAAAGCTTCCCTAGTTATGAATATCATCCACCTTAGTCATTACATAAAAATGCAACACAATATCATTCACTTCATACAATTCGAATTAAGTTTGAAAAAATTTGAGAATTAAGATTTCTACTACGTATTCTAAACTTCATATTACTTCTTTCTGCAAATGTTTTCAACATTTAGAAAAGAAAAGGGAAAGGCATAGAGAAAGCTGCATCATCATGTACTGCTTAAAATGAGATTGAATGGGGAAGAGAAAAAATCATCAAGATGTATTCAAATATTGGAAAGGGGCTTAATGCACATAAAAAAAAGATTTTATGCTTTCTAAATATACAAAACAGATTCTAACCCTCCAATACATAATCAATGGTAAATTTAATAAGTCACATTTCTTGGTCAATTTTAAGATCTACCATTAATTATGCATTTAATAGCTAAGATCGACTTTGTATCCCTAGAAAGTATGAAGTTCTTTGTATGTGCATTAAACTTGTTAAAAATATTCCTTTTTTAGGATAAACTATTACATATACTATAACAATTTTTAAAATCGCCATTTGCGTATAAGATATCAATCACAAATAGTTATTTGTGTTGGAATTTACGCTCAATCACAAATATTTGAAAGCTCGAACTCCATCTCAATTTGAGATAAAAGTTTTCGTCACAATTATAGAAAGATTATAAATCCCTTATTATTATAATTTTATTATAAATCTATCGTAAATATACAATTTATAAATTAAAATTAGAAGTAAAATTTTAGTCTACAATCAAGTTTTAAAATTCAAATATCGTACTCATCATTTCATCATTATCATCATTATGGTGCTCTTGCCTCTTCATCATTTGTTTTATCATCTATATCATTTCCTTTTATGTGCACGTTAAACTTGTTCCAACTCTGAGTGTTATATGTTTTCCACATAAGTTCTATGTTCTCGCTATTTATTTTTTGGCATTACATATTTCTTTCCAAAAAAATCACAATTAATCAATTTCTGTAAAAAATACTTTATAAAGCCAGTTTAATAATATTTTTTAAATTTTAAAAGTAATTTCCTGAAATAATCATTGGGCTGCAAACATGATTTAAATTGCTAATCAATGTACTAACGTCTGGAACATAATGTAGTAGTTTTCTCGGTGCGTTAATACTATCAAGTGATGAAGGACCTTCTAATGCACCTATAAATCACTTCATGCTTTATAAGGATATAAAGTCGATCTTAGCAATTAAATGCATAATAATGGGAGATCTTGAAATTGATAAAAACTTCTCAAATTTATAATTAAATGATTAGAATCTGGTCCGTATCTTTATAAAATATAAAGTATTTTATAGGTGTATTAAACCTATTTTTAGCATGGGATTTAAAAATACGAAACCTTGTATTTCCATTGCTAAGATCTTACTCCCAATCTGATTCTTTTTACAACTTTGCATTTCGTTCTTTTTGCATCGGAAACTCCACATAAAAAACTTGTATCCATTGTTTATTGTGAACACTGTACCAAACCGAGGGTAATAATATTTTTTAGTACAATAGAGCGAGTATTATACTGTTTAGTATTATCATAAATATAAAAATAGTAGTAAAACTGTAGGATCCAAAAATATAACTATAGAAATGATATTTTAGAAAGAGTAAAAAATCACCGACATATATAGAATCCAACACTTTCTACTTTAACAACATTAAAAATTAAAAATATAAAGATTACTTTACAATGACATATCATCTTTCTGTTTTTATTGGTGAACCTTGATGTGATAGGATCACATATGACTTAGCTTTTGAAGGGAGAAAGGATAAAATAATATGAAAATATTTTTTTGAAGTAACAATAATACCTCTACGAGTGGTAATAGAGACTTCGTAAGAATAATATCTTTTTGGTGTAGCATGCAGATCATTGGTTTGAACATCCTAAAAGAGTTTAATGGGATATATTATCAATTATTACAAATATCAGAGTTACTTTCTATTTCCACCATTTGTGTCACTGCTCTTTTGAAATTTAATAATCGTGATCACCGAAAAATAATACCTTTTCACCGAAGAAGTAATCTCGCGATGAAAATAATTCTATAAACAAGTAATATATTTTCACCGAAAAATAATATTTTCAGCATGGGATTTTGGAACAATATCTTTTGCATAGCTTTAATTTCCAATGATTGTGTCTGATCTTTTGAAATTAATATTGATGACACATCATCAATAAAATATTTATTTCTATGGCTTGTTAACAAAAAGCATATTGTTTAATTATTACCATAACCTTTTTACATCTTGTTTATTTTATTAGAAGAACAAAATATTAGTATTGCAAGAATGAAAAAAAGATAAAGATCGAATGGTCTACAAACTACATAAAAATTAATGTGAAATAAACATAAGAAGAAAGACACTAATTTTTCTTTGACCGAATAAAGAGAGCAAAAAATGTGAAATAACACTCGTTCTTCTTTGTGCATCGATAAAAAGCAAAATTCCAGATATCATGATGTGAAATAATCATTTGAATCAATTATTTAAAATAATTACTATTTAACATAGCAGACACATTGGCAAATATTTGGGCATGCTTATGCTAAAGAAGTAAAGAAATGCAAAAGTAATAAATCAGAAGTGAAAATAATAGAATAGAAAACTAAAAAAATTAAGAAGAAAGTTGCTACATTCCAAATATAAGAACGTCTAAGTCAATGTAGCAATTTTTTTTAGTTAAGAATAAAACAACAAATTCAAAAATGTTTCTTTTCCCTATGCTTATTACATTGCCATAGGTCCAATCCATCATTTTTATTCGTTGATAATCTTTCTACAAATAGAAAGCATGTAATCATGGGATCCAGTTTATTTTTAAATATAATAAGAAACATGATATAACAAAGAGCAACAACAATAACACATCTATTTTATTTCATGGGAGGACGTACTGCACATATAGCGCATTTGACTCAAAGCAACATCACCACTTATACTTGAGAAAAAATTGGCTTGTAGTTACATTATAAAAATAAATTCCATCTAGTTGCATGCTCCACCAACATTGATGTCTGCAGCTGTGATAATCGTACCTCTGGTCGTAAACATCAAGGCGTCCTGTGATATTCCCCCATTGCAAGGAGCAAAAGAATAAAGTAACGGGGAAAAAGAAGTTTGGTTTGAAATGGAAAAAGAGTGAGGAATGGAAGTCCAAGACATGTTCACCAATGTCATCATCTTTAGATTTACAATGGAGTGTCAATGGAATTCCAGGACCCAAACTATTAGTAATGTTCATATGGACAGTAGCATCACCGATTGAATGTGAGACCATGAATAATGAAGAAAAGAGGACGAGTATCAGAAAGCAAATGAGACTAGTGGTAGAAAGAGCCATTTTTTTCTCCTTCATAAACAATGCAAAGAACTCTTGCAAATTTGACTTTTGTTTTGAAAATCATCTCTATTATATAGGTGTAAAAGGAAGATTGTATTTTAATGGCCATGGGTAACCTAAGGTCCGTTAAAGCAATATATTTGTTAATAAGGCAATATGATAGACAATAATCCTCTACAGAAAATGATTCCTCACCATATCAACAAAATTAACTACATTAAAATCTTGTGCAACAATGACAACCGTTTCATTTTGTTGATCGCTAGCATGTGCCGGTACCTTTCTAAATAAAGATCAATACAATCATGTTATAATTGCTAATAAGTTAATATGATAGCGAATAATCATCTGCAATGCATGACTTCCTTCTCACCGTATCGACAAAATTAATTATAATCACATCTTGTGCAACAATGCCATTGTTTCATGTTGTCTCTAGTTGTTTTTCGACCTTTCTAAATAAAAACCAAAAAAATCACGTTAGTTTCTTGTAAATTAAGTAACCATAGATTTGTTTCAATATTGGGCTTGATTATCTTTCTATTTTTGGAGTTTTTGAAGTTATTTTTATGCACAAGTCTTCATTTTTTTCTCTTCACTCCTTACTCCATTATATTTTTTTGAGTTTAACAAAGTGCAACCTAATTAAGTAGGTAATATCATGTTATCTATCTCTTCAACCATAGGTTATTCAATTTACGATGTATAAAAAAATATTTAAGAGAGAGAAAATCTTACATCCACCATAAATCTAACATTCTATAGTTGAGGAGATAAGTAACATTGCATTACCTACGTAGCACCTTCTTTTTTTCATATGGTACACGAACATAGAGCATATGATTATCTTGAAACAAATTTATCCTATGGTAGTTGTAACTTAGAAAGAGAAATATGCATAGTCATGAGTTTTTTTTTAGTTCTAGGTTAGCATCATCATATTTGTGTGTAAGAAATATGAAAATACATATTGCAATAAATTTCATTCATCTTTCAGTGTTAACTTAACAAATTTTCCATCATTTTGATTTTGTTTGCAAGACCTATTCTTATTTTTATAATAAATTATTAATAAGATACATTAACAACTAAATCTAATTGGAATTTGGGATATAATTTGATTATAAAATCACACTATAATATTCGTTTTCATAATTAGAAGGATAAAATAGAAGATGCCATACAATCAATCTCGTGATCGAAATAAATTCATAAACGAGTATTACTTTTTTTTCTAAAAAAAGGAGTATATATGTTTTAAAGCACTTACAAGCGCACTATGACACATGGCAGAACACCCTTCTAAAGACGTTACAAGCTTACATTTTTTACTTAACTATTGACCAACTAATTGATCAACATGACAGACACATTTGCTTAAATTATAATCAGGGCATGCTATGTGCAAGTCATCTCATCACGAACAACATCATGCTACTATCGAGCCATCACCATTTATTTAGAGTTATTACCTATAAGATCAAATGTGACGACCCACCCCGACATAGTCGACCGTTAGCCGTCATGAGGGGTTAATATAGACAAATTACTATATCAAGTTCAAATATTTGAACGTTGCGGAAGAATAAAAATAAATCTAATCCAAGTCATGGATTTGCCAAAAATTTCAGCAGCATCTCGATGTAAAATGGATAAGTGGCAAAAATGCCCATGTATACAATAATTTATATAAACTGAATATAAACATAAAAAGGGACAACCGCCCATAAAATGTACAAACTGTGATCACAGGAGCACAATGGTTCGACATCATTATACGAATATGAGGAACACCGACCCTCAAAAATCCACATGTGGGATATATCAACATCTCATATCCATATGTCCAAAACAAATGAATAATATGAGACAAATAGAAAGTTAGGAACTATACAAGTTTCCTACTCATAAGTAAATGATAATAAGCAAGTATAACAGGACTACTCTAGTCCGTCGACCTCACACATGCACAAATCCCAACCCATGCATATCATATAGCATATCTAGCAGTCATCACCTGCAAAATGGGAAGAGAGGGGTGAGCATAAAAGTGGCTCAGNGAATAGCAACCCACAACCTAGGAATTCTAGAAATAGATAAACCCAAGTCCTCGAATCCAATCAATAAAATCCAGAAAACGAAAGCCGGAAAATAAACGACGGACACGGCCCGCGTTGCGTCCAAAACGGCCCACGTAGGGATGTGAAAACACGGCACTGATAGATGAGAGAGAACACGGTCAGAGTCCTGAAAAGGATCACGACCAACGTTCTTCTCGAATAAAATCGATTAAAATAATGCAAACAGCAGGAACTGGGCGCGTGATCAACACGGCCCGAGTTGGCTTTAGAAAAGACACGGTCGAGTCCTGAAAAGGATCAGGACCGCGTTCGATAAAAATATAATAAAATATTCAACATCGGCGTAAGGCTCGGAAAATGAGGAGAAGAACATGGCCAGAGTCCTAAGAAGGATCACGACCCGTTCGTCTCGGCGATTAAAATATTCGAGAAAATACTTGCAAACAATCGCGGCAAAGGCAGAAAACGACCTGTGTTGGCCAACACGACCTGTTTTCTTCTCGGCCGAAAACGCATATTTGATTATAAAATTCAGATTAAAACCTAGATATGAAAATTGAGATTAATACTAACAATATCTCATAAAATATTCAGATTCAAGTTCATCTAATCATTCAGCATATAATAATCTACTAACATGGTTTACAAATTCTTTCCTCAGAACTTCGTCGTCTTCGGGTCTCTTCCTCTCGAACCAGAGCTTCAGACTGAAAATTCAACTCTAAAAGACTAGGATCTGTCTAGGGTTACATGGAGTCTTAGTTATAGGCAAAAGTTGACATGAAGACTCTCAATCGTACGACTAAGATTAAATCTTTTTAACTTAGAGGGGAAGGAATCTTTAGGAGTCGTCCGATCGGCCGAACCGCCTTTTAGGGTGACAACACGGCCCGTTTTCAACCAAAACGGCCCGAGTTGTGCTGACGTGGAGTTTGATTCCCAGTTGGAAGCGAACATGGGCGTGTTGACGTCATCACTGACACGTGGCATCTTCTCAGTAGCTGAGCCAACCATTTTGACGTGGACACCGTCGTGGTGATGATCTGACGTGGCGGCCGAAAACGACCCGGGTTGGCTAATACGGTCCGAGTTGAGACTCGGAGTTGAACCTGACGATTGCTGGGGTTGGACACAGTCCATTTTTATCCAAAACGGCCCGAGTTGGCTTTACATTCCTTTAAAGCTTCGGTTATTTGATGTTTACTTCGAATTCTTCGCAGTTTTGAGCTCTTTTACTTGAAAATCGCACCATAGAGAACATTTGGGTAGTTTCTTACTCATAGACAAAATGCAATGAATAAATTACTAAAATAATAAACAAATTTATACTAAATGGCTAAAAATGATATGAAATAGATGCGTGAAACATATATATTTATGCTCACATCAAACATCCCCAAGCTTAAACACTTGCTTGTCCTCAAGCAAAAACTTAACAACAAGGCTCAAGAAAATTCCATCATAGCTTTCCTCTCATCAACTACTAATTTCTTCCTATTGTAATTTTCAAAGATTATCACAAGATTATCTATTCTCTTTCCAAACATCCCAGCCTTGTAAAAATGATAAACTCAGACATATTTAAACATTATAAGTCTAACTTCANGGTCCTCCTCTGATCCCTCACTGTTCTTCATTGTCGGTCTCCCTCTTTACACCTTTGGTCGACCGTCTGTGCCTTGCTCCTCCATATACACTCCCCCGTTATCGGTCGGCCTCTCTTCTTCTTTGATCGACCGTTTATGCTCTGCTGCTGCTCATCATATGCTCTTATGCTCTGATACTGGTCGACCGCTTATATCCTTAGGACGCCCACTGCACACATATGGTTCTTCATGTATAAATTACGTGTGCAGTGGTCGTTCATTCCTCTAGCTAGGTCGACCGCTGTACTGAACTTGAATATATCTTGTTTACAGAAATCAGCTCAATCAAGTTCATCAGTACAGGCTAGTTCACTTACAAATTTGTGATCATTCAAAATATTCTCGGGATCCTAGATTCAACACCTTATTTTTACATTACCTATAGTGCATATTTCCTAGTTGAGCTTCAAGACCATTCTCATTGGCCTTCTCCAACTCTTGGAAATGAAATCTGATTTGCTAATTACAGTGCCAAATGATCCTAGGCCAACGCCACATTGTTGAGGGATTCTGGAGATGATGCTTACATTATGCAACATTCATGTTACCTGTTTCAAAAGTTACTGAAGAAATGAGAGAATCCATAAAAAATTTGTATCTAATAGGATTGAAACTTGAAAGTAACATAAATGAATTTTCTTTTCAACATAGAAATGACAATAATAGTTGAAACAAACATGAAAGGACATGTGCATAAACAAGGCATTGCAATCCACCAACATCTCTAGCCATAGCCAATGCAACATTATGATAGTCCATCTAAGGCTTGAATCCTCCTAAGAAAAAAAGAACTACAATAATAATTGATTTCAAATGACTAAGAAAGTGGCCTCTAATGCGTGTTAGATTAGTCATATTGTTCATATCATATTTGGTCCAAATTTCACTCATTTCTACATCGCACGCATCATTTTATATACTTCTTTACATTTATTTATTTTAAAATAGAAAACTATACAATTTGTGGAATTTTATTGTCTAGGAGGCAAGAGGACGAAGAGAAGAAGATACTGAAAAAAAACCAGCACTCAAATCGAAGTTAAAATAAGTCTGGAATCGTGATTTGAAGTTGAGCATATAAACAAGGCTATCAGTCACGGCCGTGACAGAG